>OX453284.1:1777500-1927500 GCA_949710005.1 Ricordea florida
TTTCACGTGAAAAAATTATCTTAATAAGTTAATGATTAACTAATCTTGCATAAATTATATAACTACACTTATCCATAATGGCTTGCTGCCCCACCCCATAATTTCACTGATTATTCAACCAAATTCATTCAAACTTGGTGGGTACTTAGTGGATACCAAAAAGCACAAAATGAACAGAGGGATTGTTTGTAACATGAATTCCGTTTCTATGGTTACCAAATACATAGCTAATTAGCATAATTAATGATAATTTGAAAAATATGAAAAGAAACAAAAATTGTCTGCTCATTTTATACTTCACATATCAAGGAGCACTTGTACCAAATTTGGTGTGAACCCATTAAATACCCATGAAAAAAGTTGGGTGGGGGCAGATTGGGTATACGGAATCTTATCATTTTTAGAAAATGACTGTTAAAGTGAGGTTAAGTTTTGCTAATGAAATAATTTGCACCAAAACTCTCAGAAAAGGTTTAACCTTGAAGAACCTCACTCAAAAAAGTGTTTTCTTGCAAGAAAACATAAGTTGTTTATGTTTTCTGGTACTTAGGATTGTTTTCCTGGATCACTTTCCATTTCCTACAGTGCTACTGAGGTCATTAAAAGCACCAGCTTATATAGCAATATAGTATATAGTATTTATAATACAGTCCCGATACTACGCGCGATATGATTGGTCCAAACAGCGTCCTTTATCAGAGTATAAAGGACGGTGCTCGCGTCATCCCCCGGCTTTGCGCAGTGAAAAAAGAGTTTACTAGCTTTTCGTAAAATATTCTGAACGAGCTCGAACAAAGCATCCCTTACACTTAAAAGAATGCGAAGATGAGGAGCTCTAGGAAAATGTAGATATAGAGACCGAGTTAAACAACTAAGTCAGCACTTGTAAAAATGGGGAGTTAAATTAAGAAAAACAGGACTACGACATCAACCAGGAAACCATCAAACAATGGCGTTTTTTAATGAAACAATAAAATTGCCGAGCAAATTACAGTTCGGTTTGTTTCAGTGCCAAGCTATGCAAAACAACAATGTGAAGTGACCAATTTACAAGTCTTCTCCGCTAAAGACGTGAATGCTGACGGCAAAAATTCGAAATGGACTGCAAACGGACTAAGTGGAAAATTCTACAGTTTCAAATAAAATGAAAACGATATGAAACTTGCCTACCGTCAACAGTACAAGGGGAAGACAAATCCACTTTTGTCACTGGTACAGTACTCGGCGTTGTAGTCTTGGTTGCGTCGCAGTTAGTAAAAACGACAAACAGTACGGATCAAACACACAGAAATTTGCTTGTGTGTCGAATTCATCTCTCCACAACATTATCACTAAAGCAGAGACTAAAAGCACAAAAGAAAACAGCAGTTCTCGCATTGACATAAACTGAGCGTTGTCCATTCAGAAAACATGGCACACTGTCTTTAGGTTCAGCAACAAGTTCGTCTTGTTTGTTTTCTTCTGCTAATTCCACAAATGGTTTTTTCCTCTTATTCTCTTCATGGGCCATAATTTGACTGGATTTCGATTAATTTAAGACTTGAGAATGTTTAAAAATATCTTGACTGAGCTGAAAAAATCTCGCGTTCAAAAACTTTTCAGTGCCTTGCGTTCGAACTTTGATGGTTTGACAGCCTTTGTCTTTTGAACCAATGAGAGTGTTGGACGTATTCTTACAAGCTCGCTGATTGGCCCAAATTGCTGTACTTTATCAGAGTTTATAATACAGTCCCGATACTACGCGCGAGATGATTGGTCCAAACAGCGTCCTTTATCAGAGTATAAAGGACGGTGCTTGCGTCATCACCCGGCTTTGCGCAGTGAAAAAAGTGGCTGAATTTTTGTGGCTACTGCCTGGTAACCAGGCAGTAAGCCTCTATGTCATCGGTCGTGTAAGTGCGTGCGTAAGTAAGTAAGTAAGTAATACTCGAATCTTCGGTTTATCTTCGGTTTCAGTTTCGGCGGCGATTTTAGTCGAAAGAAAATCGGTTTCCCTATCGAATGAGTCAGGAAGATATTTCGGGTTTGTTTCGTGTATCTACGGCAAGTGATACGGCGACGGATTGTGCAAACGATAATTACCAATATGTTTTCGCCATTTTGTCGAATTTATATAGACTGCAACCCTTTTTCCATGTGCTCGTCGAGTGAAGGTAAGATAAATACTTTACTATGTTTTATCGTTATTTTATACCACAGATCAGGCACAACATTCAAACACTGTGGCAAAAGACATGTTTAAGTTTTTTCGAAGGTGTAAGCTTTAGAGTTTCCAAAAGAAAATTGAATTTTGCCGAACCGCTAAGATGTTTGAAAGGCCACCATGATGAGCGCGTGATGTGTGTTGCTGCTCAAAAGTGTTCTGGGTCACTCAGTTTCCTTCGGGAAACCAACAATTGCCTTCGGGGAACCAACATTGTCCTTTGTAACACTAATTATTTCCTACGGGAAACCAACAATTCATTTCAGGGAATAAATGCTGACTTTGAAAACACGAATACAAGTTTCTTGTCAGACACAAATTGCAGCCAAAGTGATTGTGTCGATAAACAACTTTAAAAAAGGCTGACACTGAAACATGTTTGATTTCTGTGCCTGGTTTAGAATGTGATGATAAGGTTTGTGATGATAAAATGAATATTACATTAGGATCTGACAATAATTATAAAAGTGTATTTAGTATTACTGATCATTGCAGTAGGATTTTGCAGCAGTCCAGACAACTGAGGAATCGAAAAGTAAGAGATAGAGAACCTTCCAGAATATCACTGAAAAAAAGTTTTGAACTCGCTAAAACACAGAAAACTGAGAACAAGAAACAAGTTTGATTAAAAGTGCAGTTCCTGCTTCATGATTGTTGTATAGCATTGCTAGTCAGTATAAACAATGGGACATCAGGTTTTTGAAGAGACAAGACAGTTTTTATAGCAATTATTTTAAGTCGGAATCATTGTGTAATATATCAAAATTAAAAACTTTGCTGTCAGGAGATATCGAGTTAAATCCAGGTCCGAGAGGAAGCAGTATTCCCACCTCATTAAGAGTGATATGCGATGAGAACAATGATTCAGTTTTTCATAACAGAATACATACTCTTGGACCCATTTCACTAGATGTAGGAGGAAATGGGGATTGCTTCTTTAGAGCTGTAGCACATCGTTATACAATGAAGCAAGACGTCATTCAGGAGTAAGAACTGCTGGAGTTCAATATTTGCTAGACCACCCTGAACAATTTATAGAAAGTGTTGTAGATAATATGACGTGGTCTCAATATTTAACTTCAATGTCCAGACAAGGGATGTGGGCTGATCACATCATAGTCAAGCTGTGGCAGATGCTATAAATTTGAAAATTAATATTGTGGAGTCAAATGAAAATTTTAGTGAAATAAGCTTTGTTGAAGCTGCAAATGTTTCATAGAATTGTAGGACTATACATATAGGGCACATAGGTGAAATGCACTATGTTTCTACTGTTCAAAGAATTTCAAACGAAACAGACATAGATGTATTTATTGATTCTTAACCATGTACTTTGAATGGGTCCAAAAGAAAATATGACTTTGTCACAAAATGGCAATGAATGTACAATGGGCTTTAGTGATGTTGCAAAGTCTGAAAATGTAAACAAGGTAAGAAAGCCTAGACCTAATAAAGCAGGTGCTGATGTGAAAGAAAAGAGAAGAATAGATATGAAATATAATTCATAATATAATATTTATAAAATTCATGGTAATGCTGTTAATGTTCCTGCTGATGTAACTAATACAGTCAGTATGCTACCAAGGTTAACAAATGAGGCTTGTACAATCAAAGTCAATTTAAAAAGGAAGTGGCGATATAAAAGTAGTGCTTTATCATTAAATATAAGACCTCATAAGGTAGCACAAGCAGCAGTTTGGTCCATGAATAATAGTACTCTTTAGAAGGATGAAGGAATTATATTTAACTCAGATTGGGCTCAGCAATACAATGAGGAAATATTTAAGAATAGCGAAACAATTGACAATTTGATTGAATAGGGATCAATTAAGAGAAACCACTGAAAACAGTCAAAATAATGAGCCACAAGACTTAGATGATGAACATGAATGGAGTGAAGATGAAGCTGAAATACCTGGTGGTGTTACTGATACAATGTTAACATCATCTGACTTTTTAGAAAATAATGAGCGGCAAGTTATAATGAATGTTGCTCCAGCTGAAGGCAATAGACCGTTGAGCATATTTAGAGACAAGTACTCAAGCATTTTTCTTGGTCAACAATGAACAGAAAGTAAGCAAGAACATTACAGTGATATCTGTAAATCAGAGCTTAGAAGATCTGACAGAAGGGCTGCTATGTGTGTTGAAAATATCTTTTATAAAGCAAAAAAATTACAAATGAAAATCTTTCTTGGTCAGTCTCAAATAGCAGTTAGAAAATACAAGGGAAATACTTAACAGCATCCCCATTTGCTGCTGTTTTTCCCATTGAATATCAGATGGTGTCATCAACATATTTTGATATCTCTCTCATTCACTTATCTATCTCAGGCAGGGGATTCAAACAGCCAGTTTGGAGAAGTACATATGACATTAGCTTCTGGAGATAATGAATCATGATATACTTTGTGCCTCAAATTAAAGATTATTATGTGTCTTTGCTTTGTATTTCACAGGTCATGAACAGCTGCTATTGGTCCCTTAGCTAACAAACCCAAACCTCTGACTTCCAGTTAAACCTAGATATATGTTTACAAAGCAAACATCATAATTCAAAAGTCACTATCAATCTCAACAAGCCGTTTTATGTATGAATGTATTTTATGAATATAATTATTTATGTACTTATTATTTGGTAAATGCAAAATAAACAAAAAATACAGGCTTGTTGTATTAAAAACGCTTACAGATTAATTTTCTGCGTTATTTGTAATATGTTAATCTAAACTAACAAATCTGTACATATTTTAGGCTCCTCAAGCACAAAGTCAAGCAACTCTCTCAAGTAAGTAATACTGCAATACCATTAACTTTTATTCTTGAAAAAACAAAGGATCAATCAGTCAGTCAGTCAATCAATCAATCGATCAAGCTATGTTTTCACAAGTTAAGGGTACTGATCTAATCTTATATTTCATTTTATCAGAATATCCTCATTTTTCGGACAACAAGACAACCTATGTGGCATCGTCATACTTCGAATTCCAGCTGCAAACATCCCCAAGGAAATCTGTCAGAGCCGTCTGCTACTCTCCTGAAAAGCGTGCAAAAATAAAGGAAATGCAAACTAAAAAGCAACCTGTCAGTTTTGACAGTGTCCAGCAAACCATTGGCTGGCAACTAGCTTCACAAGAAGAATATGCCATCAAGAAAAGATCGCGAGTAACACCCCACACAGTAGATTATGACTATGACAACGCATTTTCACAAATGCACTTTAACATTGGTGACATTGATAACATTTCAAACTTCCAGTCAATAACAGTGAAAGCAAAACTAATTGAAATCGGTCAGCCTGAGATAGTAAATGTTAGCGGGGAAACCTTTAACAAAGGTAGATTGCATAATTCCTGACAAAACTAAATCTATCAAGCTAGTAACATGGGAAAGTAAAGTTTGTCCCGAAGTAGATAAATCTTATGTCATTGAAGGTGTAAGTGTTCAAAGTTTCAGTGATGAGAAATTTTTAACAACTGCAAACTACACAGTAACTAATGTAGTTGATGACATGGCATTAGCGTCGCAGAACCCCAATGCGAGTCCTATGGTAAGGTCATTATTGGGTCTGTCCTAGGAGCTAATGTTTCACATTACAAAAGTTGCATAATGTGCTACTCAAAGATACACGTCACTGATGACACTTACAAACTAACTGTTTTTGTTAATGGCCTACTCGATTCCTCAGTCACAAAATTAGTTATTAAAGATAACTCAAGTATTGCGCATTTGAAACGATGTCATGTATTTTGAAACCAGTCTTCAGGAATGGTTACAAGCTTAATAATTACCATTTTTATGCTGTTGCAGCTTGATGGTCATTCTTGCTTGTTCATTGTTGTAGAGTTATAAAAACTCAACGTTAGAAAGACTCTCGTCGTTTCATCTATTTCATTATATGTTTATTTGTATATTTGCCATAAAGTGTTAAATGAAACCTTGGAAAAACGTTAACGCAACTCTGATTCAAAGTTTACCTCGATACTCGATACTAATATAAAGAAATCATTTTAAACCGCTAATCGCAATTCTCATTCTGGACGTTGCTGGGACCACAGCAGTACAATGCTGCTTGACTGCTCTTGTTATACATTATTGAATCATTACGTACTGATATCTTTTCACGTGAACTGATTTTGCGAATCTGCACTTGATTTTCTATCAGCGGCGAAGGACTTGTACCAAATCCAACTTTGCTTCAAATCAAGCAATAGCAAAACAAAACAACCCCAAAGCAGTAGCCACATGCATGCTTCGCGTGCCTAATTTTTAAAGAGTTTACTAGCTTTTCGTAAAATATTCTGAACGAGCTCGAACAAGGCATCCCTTACATTTACAAGAATGCGAAGATGAGGAGCTCTAGGAAAATGTAGATAAAGAGAACGAGTTAAACAACTAAGTCAGCACTTGTAAAAATGGGGAGTTAAATTAAGAAAAACAGGACTACGATATCAACCACGAAACCATCAAACAATGGCGTTTTTTAATGAAACAATAAAATTGCCGAGCAAATTACAGTTCGGTTGGTTTCAGTGCCAAGCTATGCAAAACAACAACGTGAAGTGACCAATTTACAAGTCTTCCCCGCTAAAGACGTGAAGGTTGACGGCAAAAATTCGAAATGGACTGCAAACGGACTAAGTGGAAAATTCTACAGTTTCAAAGAAAAATGAAAACAATATGAAACTTACCTACCGTCAACAGTACAAGAGGAAGACAAATCCACTTTTGTCACTGGTACAGTACTCGGCGTTGTAGTCTTGGTTTCTTAATTTGAGCTCCCTTACGTCGCATTTAGTAAAAACGACAAACAGTACGGATCAAACACACAGAAATTTGCTTGTGTGTCGAATTCATCTCTCCACAACATTATCATTAAAGCAGAGACTAAAAGCACAAAAGAAAACAGCAGTTCTCGCATTGACATAAACTGAGCGTTGTCCATTCAGAAAACATGGCACACTGTCTTTAGTTTCAGCAACACGCTAAGCAGTTCAAGCAAATGGTTTTTTCCTCTTATTGTCTTCATGGGCCATAATTTGACTGGATTTCGATTAATTTAAGACTGAGAATGTTTAAAAATATCTTGACTGAGCTGAAAAAATCTCGCGTTCAAAAACTTTTCAGTGCTTTGTGTTCGAACTTTGATGGTTTGACAGCCTTTGTCTTTTGAACCAATGAGAGTGTTGGACGTTTCTTACAAGCTCGCTGATTGGCCCAAATTGCTGTACGTTATCAGAGTTTATAATATAGCTACGTTCTTACGCGCGCCCTGATTGGTCAAAAACCTATGTTTTATCAGAGTATAAAACATAGAAAAAGCGTGTTTTATTGTTTTTCGCCACATTACCTTCACTCGATAATTCTCTAAGAGATGGCGAAAAACATTTTTCTTTGAAGAAATTCATGATGGAATTCTCTGCGAAGCAGCAGAAAGTTTTGAAGCTGAGAATAATAAAACAAATAAAGAAGAAGAAGCGAAAAAAGTCGCGAATTTGGTATTAATTGGCGTCGGTTTGTCGATCTGTGTGCTTTGTTGTTTCTATTCGCGGCATGTAAAATCTATATCATAAAGCGAATAAAGAAGCCTAAGCCGTGTATTACACTGTGATTAAAACACTCCAGGCATTTGAGAACACTCGAGAAATGTAGAAAACACTCGCCTGCGGCTCGTGTTTTCTACATTTCACTCGTGTTCTCAAATGCCCGTCGTGTTTTATCACAGTGTAATACACGGCTTAGGCTTCTTTATTTGTTAAATAAAGGACAGTGCTGACGACATTCAGCGCGCGCGCTGAAAAAAAAAACATTGGGAGTTGATCGAAAATAAAAGCTCGTTTATGTGGAAAATCGCTAGTTCTTTATTATAAAACAAATAAATAAGCCTCCTCTGGGCTTTGTTCTGTTATAAAGCACTTAGGAGGTGACGAGAGCACTCAAGAAGTAGGGAGAAACACTCGCCTGCGGCTCGTGTTTCCCCCTACACTTCTTTCGTGCTCTCGTCACCTCCTGCGTGCTTTATAACAGAAATTCTGAAAAATCACTTCTGCGTACGAGGGAATACGGAACAAAACTTTGATCCCCTGCCGATGACAACGAACTGACGAAGTACTATAAAGTTTTTGAGCGATACAGAAAGATGGCCGGCACATGAATGTCTTGTTATGGCGCTTCCATGACATTCCACGGTCTTCAGTAACCCGTTATCATTACTAAGAAAGTTTATATGTTCGTACGAGACAATCAGTTCCTAACTAAAAGAGCATTTCAAAACTGTGTACCTACCTTCCACGCACGATGCCATTGTGACTAAAAGATATAGGCAAACCACCAAACCGTACTTCGTCTTCAACTTTGCGTCTCTTACCGCAGAGCTTATGATTACCTCATGCGCTGCCTCCTGAGGGACCTGGTGACGAAATTCTCCGAAAGCTGAATTCTTAACTTGCTAGGAAAACGCAAGAAGGAGAAGCCGAGGTGTAATTTTTATCCGAGAAAAGAAGTCAAAGGCAGAAAATCAACGTAAAATTGTAGAACTCCTTGAAGTATTAAGAGAAAAAAATGTGTCTCGGGCAGTGCGACCGAGATGGACCCAATAACCACAAAACAAATAACAACAAAAATCAGGGCTATTTACAGTGTTACGGAGCCTGCCGACTGGTTCGCTTTCTCCCTCACACGCTTCTGGGGCTTGCCGACAAGCTATGAAATATTTTCCAATAGTGGTAAATTACATGCATCTTCGTTGTGGTTTTATCGATAATGCGCTGAATCAGAGCATTATAAGCGGATACCAAATTTACGCCGCATGCGTCTTAGCTCCTCCAATAGGTCGAATTCCAAGCAGTGGCTCAAAACCGAAACTGAGTTCTGAAAAAAGAATTAATTGTGGCGTACGAGGGCATACGGAACAAAGCTTGATCCGCGCCCGATGTCAACGAACTGAGGAAATACCGGAAAGTTTTTGATCTATACAGAAAGGTTGCTGGAACATAAGCGTCTTGTTATGGCGCTTCCATGACATCCCACGATCGTGTAGTTCTGTAATCATTGCATCAGAAAGCTTATACGTTCGTACGAGACAATACTGACTAAAAGAGCATTTTAAAACGGCGTACTTACTTTCTTCAGCGCACGACGCCCCCGTGACTAAAAGATATAGGCAAACTACCAAACTGTACTTCATCTTCAGATTTGTCTCTTACCTCTGAGGTTATGAATACATTTTTGTATGAAAGTAATTCCTTTTTATAGGCAACAAAGGATACTTTTCTTTGATTTGCTGATTTTTCTCTAGTTCCCAGTACTCAGCAACACTACGCTAATAAAAAATTACGTCACAGAACAAATCCATTCTCTCTCCCAGTCCCCTTATTTGTCTCCCATCCATTCATGACAAAACCTTCGACTTCAGACACTTCAAGACAATAACGATTAAGTACAAATGGAGTGCGCTCTACCAAGAAAGCCAAGAAAATCAACGAGAGTATTTTTACCCAGAAATACAAACTTAATTTTTTTCAAATTCCTATTTCTTTCCTCTGAGTTAAGTGGCTTGACGGCGACATACTTGACACTAAGTTCCGCTAAGGTTGTCGAAACACCACTCAAGGTCTCCGACAACAGTTCAACCACGAAAGTGTTCCTTGTCGTGTTTGTTTATAGGCCTATGACAAGCGTCGCATTTCCTATGCACACGAACCTAATTCTGTTTAGCCGGCCATGATTGAAGTCATCCAAGTACGGTCCATGCTTGATGTCTGAAACAGGCTCAGGGTGCTCGTGTCTGCAAATGTCGAGGTCGGTATCCAGTCATTTCGTACCCATGGATCTTTCGTACCCAGGCTCAGACGTTTCGATCAGTTCGTACCCAACCCTCCGGTGGATTCGTACCCAGTTATGACACAAAATGTTTAAAACAAACATGAACATTTAGTTCAGCTAGGGCAACTAAGTCACGATTATTCAAGAGCAAGATAACTTTTCAACGTTACTATGACTTAGAAATTAGCTTTTTTACTAAGTAGAATAAGTACGATTATTCGTAGGCGCTGCGTGGTAGTAGGCAAAATATATAAGGACAGGTCAACTAGGTCACGATTTTTCAATAGTATTTACTAAATGATAACTTTTCAATGTTTTTGTGATTAGAAATAAGCTTTTTTGCGATTACTAGAATAAATGAAATAAATGTTTATGTTTGTTTTAAACATTTTGTGTCATAACTTGTTGGGTACGAATCGACCAGAGGGTTGGGTACAAACTGATCGTTGGTACGAAACGTCTGAGCCTGGGTACGAATCGTCAGGGTACGAAAGATCCATGGGTACGAAACGAATGAATGACTCTAAAATTAAAACTTGTAACTCGCAAGGATAGCTAGAGAACCCAGACGAATTAGATTGAGGTTAGGTGGCGCACTGAATGATATTTTGAACACGACAGTAATAAACCACAAGTTTACTTCATAAATTCCTAGAGATGCCATGTTTTGCTTACCAGAGGCTGCAGTGTCAAATCTTCGGAGTTAATCTTCCGCTTTCTCGTTTGTTTCCGCCTTGTTTACTCGCGCCTAGCTTCTGCGACTAATTGATTAGTTTTCTCACTCAGCCAGCTGAATGACAAGGGCTGTAAATTACTAAATTGTTGGAAAGATCGTTAAATGCGCTTAATAAGCAAGCTGCTGTTGAAATTGTCATAAGCTTTTACTAGAGATATGGTTACTCCCCGCTTTCACTGTCGCGGTTGAGGTAAAAATGGAAGGGCAAGTCAGTGGTTCGAAATTCGAGAAATTCACATTCTGATAAAGATCAAATTCAGGTCGTTTCCACCTTCCTCTTATGTCAGCCTCCAACGTGCACGGCTGGCGTTCAAAAGGGAGCGGGAGGTGGGAGGAGGAAAGCGAAGCGACTCAATCTCCCAACTGCCCACATAGACTGGAAGAAATGTTCAACAAGCACCAAGCTTGAATACCGCATAGCAACGCCATACTGGAGAGCAAGCATTCCAGCATAGTTAGTAGAGTAGTTAGGAGTTCTCTCTAATAACTGCATAACTGTGATGATCAATTAATGTCATTACATATTAATCCGCAGTTCAAATATATGGTCTTTCATATATTCATTTGCATCATTCTTCTTCATCTACGGGTATATTACGAACTCACAATATGGCCAGCTCCCAGTTGGCTTGATAGCTCAGTTGGTAGAGCACTGCTCCGGTATCGCAGAGGTCATGGGTTCGAATCCCGTTCAGACCTGAGTTTTTTTTTTTTTTTTTATTTCAGGCATTAACTTCACAGCTGCTTAAGTTGTGTGCATAACTGTGATGATCAATTAATGTCATTACATATTAATCCGCAGTTCAAATATATGGTCTTTCATATATTCATTTGCATCAATAACTATGATTAACACCATACTGGAGAGCAAGCATTCCAGCATAGTTAGTAGAGTAGTTAGGAGTTCCCTCTATTACCTATGATTCCAGTGATCTCAAACAATATATAGCTTACAGCTATCTGTGTTTGAACAAAAAATAGAGAATAAGAACAAGGTTCCACTTCTATATATCCAGTAAATGTTAGTCAATAGCTTCCCTTAAGTGTATCAAGTAACGTTTTTATACCAAAAGTGGAACGGATTTCGATCACTTTTGTCTCTCACTTCGGCGGCGCGACACAGATAACATTGCTGTCAATTCATTGCTGTCTTGTTTGAACGATGAATTTCCTAAATTCCACGTCAGTTCAATCAATAGATTACAGGCAATACAAGGGTTTGTTCCAGACATTTTCTTGAGAAAGACTATCTACCCCCTGACAACGCAGGACGTCGTTTACTTAAAAGACGATCCTTTTCTTCTCAATTTGACTGGTCCTTTAAAAGAAGAAAGATCATACGCCATTTTGGAAGGTAAAAACTTCCTTTATTCAGGGTCCTCAACGAGGGGTACCAATCCAATTTCCCAACCCATTTTTTTTTCTAAATCCCACTTCCCAGTACTCAAATTCCATTCTCACTAGCAGAGTTCGGAAAAAATTCCCATTCCCTGTGACCGAATCTCAGTCCCAGTGAGTTAAATCCCATTTTCCCAGGGCAAAATTCGGCCAATCCAATTTTCATTTCACCCCTCCTGGACCCTCTTTATTGACCACTTAATTCATTTCCTTGACGGTAGTTTTACAGGGAGGAATGCAATATTTTTCAGAGAAACACAAAGTGGTGAGAGTGGCATTGAAGAAGATACCGAAGCCAGTGAATCCCAGGAACTAACAATCCAGGAACAATCAGAAGCATTTTTGCCGTGACTTTGTACTCGAAATCATTTGAAGGGATGAGACTTCAGAGGAATCTGGGAGCAAGGTTGACTGATTTCAGTTCCAGTCCCCAACATTTTAGACACTTGATGCATTTGCACGGCGTCTTCGTCGTAAATTGGTGTTATGGGAGAATGGATTATAGAGATTTTAGAGTCCTGTTTGTTGCTTTTTGTTGCCTTATATGTTTCTTGGATTGTTTGAATTCAAAGGAATTGTCCTATAGACACTATTCTTTCAGGAAAAAACAAAGGCATGTAAGTACTCTGACAAATCAAAGACAATTTTAAATTTCGATCGGTCGATCCTTTAACAAAACAATGTCTGATCTCGATCTGTTAAGTTTACCAAAATTTACCGGAAACTAGTTTCAGTTTTTCATTGTATATTTGGTTTATGGCGAAGCAAACTAAAAAAGTCTCCACGGTAAGGCGTCTAACGGTAGATAGCGTTTTTCTTTTCGTGTTAAACCTTTGGCTGACCTTCCCGTTCTTGATACCATATATTTTATATCTCTTTTAATAAGCGAAGCAAGAGTACACAAAATATCTCTTGTCGTTTGTTGCGTTCTCACTAATTGGATCACTATTTTTCATTACTCTGTTTATGCAAAACATTCATTGTAAATTTTGCTTTTTTGACTCACAAATGATGTTTTATATGATTACAGTGTACTTTATCAGTAGCCTACAGGAATAGATTTCCCTACCACCCCATTGATTTATTAATTGTCCCTTTCCTTGTTGCACAAGAAATATAAAAAATCTATTTAAATTTAACTTTTTGGTCACAAAATAATGGTCGTGATAAAATGCTATTAGTAAAAATCTCCTAGTATACCAATGCAAATGCCACAATCTGATTGGCTAAGCTACTGCAGACTATCAGCCATTAGTATCACCCAACTAGTGGACTAATACAAATGCTGCAATCTTATTGGCTGTGATACTAGAGGACTATTAGTAATGGTCCTTGAGTAGTGAAATTTGTGATCTTTTATTTTACTCCAAAATAAATATTTCTTCAACTGGCATTTGCTCACTTTATTATTGCCTTTTCTGTCTGACTACTTGGGTGATACTAAAACAATTAGACCCTTCGCCCTACTAAAACAATTGGACCCTTCGCCCTCAAGGGCCACGGGTCAATAGCTATTGGGTCTAATTGTTGATTAGATAGCACTAGGTTGAAGATTGTTTTCAAAATGGCGACATCTTTGCGCTTTAGCAAAGTTTCGCAGGAAGATTTAGTGTTTTTTTCACTGACACGATTCATTTATTAGGCTAAGAAATATCCTTCTAGAGAGAAAGACTGTCAAAATGACAAATGCCATGGACTTGCAGGACTGGAGTTGACAAAGTGTACAAGACAATGCTTGTCACAGTCATGCTATGATGAGTTGTATGCTTGGGACGAAGTAAGTATTTGAGATATGCCCCAAATTTAAATTTTTATGTTGATGTTATTGGACTAGTGTGATGTCAGCACTGGAAAAATAAGATTGTTCAGTTCTTTTTTCTGCATTCATGAATTGCAGAGATGAAATTGAAGTCTGTACATGACCTGCAGAAAAAAGAACAAGGCTAATGTTTCCCCAGGAAAAGACAAAACAAACGACAGTAGTATTACAGGGGAATTTTCATGTATGGGTCCTTTGCAAACTAGCCAAAATGATCAATTCTATCCTGTCATCAGTCTACGTCACTACAGAGTAATTTTATGTACACCAAATATGACAGTTTATTTTTCAATAACTGAAAAGAAATTGTGCTAGCACTTTAAGTCCTGCAGTACGTCTCAGCAGTGATCAGCATCCAATTTCTTTAGTACTCAATACAGTCATTAAGTATTGAATACCAATAATGAGAATATGAGGAGTGGTATATATACCAACTCAGCAACCTCTGCATTTTGATTAATCTGATTGGCTCACTCTTGCAGGATATTCAATATTAGTATACCTGTATATCAAATCAGCAACCTCGGCATTTTGAGGAATCTGATTGGCTAAGTATCGGGATAATTAACACTATTCATCTCTAACAAAGTGAGCAGTGTCGGGTCTTCTTGAAAATCCTTGGGCAAGCGAGTTTTAGTCAAAAATTATGGTCGGTGTGAATTCTCACTTTACAGCTGTTTCGTAGACTTGACATTGAGGTTGCTTCATTGGGATTAACATTGAAACAATGTTATCATTATTCTCTACAATCTCGGTGAATGATGGCTTTACAGATATTTACCTCATTGCTTCGCAGCTCAGTAAATATACTGCCTCTTGTTACCCTGACTTCAGAGAATGATTGTTAAATGATCAATAATGAACAGTGTTAAAAAAATACAGTGACCACCAGTAACTGAACATGATCTCCTAGTTTGTACTTTTCTGAAACACAATTATACGGTGACCACAAAAGTCTTTGTATCATGACATTGGGGCTGAAAAGAGTAGCAGATGTGGTGTTCAAATAATAATCAGTGGTAATTCTCTTTTGAACAGCTAGAAGAAGGTGAGATTGATGTGCGACTGACCTCATTCAAAGGATGTGTTGTCAAGGAGATGCAGGAACAGGAAAGCCGAAACCATGGATTATAATCTGCTACAATACGTCAGCATGCAGGTTCAGCTGACATGCACATCAGAGGCAAGTATTAATACTATGTCAGAACTGCATGCATCTCTAAAAACTGACAAAGTATGCTGTGCAAAATTTCATTAAAATTCTTTGTGCTGTGTGCACTCTACAAAACATTTGCATAAAATAGCAACAAGGAAAAGATAATTGTTCATATGTTGCAAAGCATGATGAAATGCACACATGAGCATGTAACCGCATTTCCATGAACTTAATGAGGCTGTAGAAGTGTACTAACTATGGAAACCCTTCAAACCAAACTTCATTGCATTTTTGGTGTTCTGAGGAACAGTACATGTATGTTCTTTCATTCTGTCAATTTCTTGATTACATATAGAAACAGTCGTAAAGGAATTAAGTCATTTAGCTTGCTGTTTTATTTTTTTGGCAGGGTACTCGTAAGTTTTTTAAGGGCTAAGTTGGAAGCAGTCGATCACTTTGTATGTTTGCACACATGGTTAGAAAATGTACACTGTCCGAAAATTAAATTTATTCTTACATTTTACATGTACCTGTTAAAAAGAAAAAGTTACATTACATGTAATTATTATTATTATCTAGCCATTTGCATACTTTAATACAACTCATTATGCTTCCAAAGCAATTATTTTAAGTGACAATAAGTTAAATGTTTGTTGGTTATGCAAATTACAGTAGAAATAGTTCCTGGTTTTTATGAGCTAAAATTTTTGGCATTCCACTTGGAAGAAAAAAGCTACGCAAAAGACAACAATGCTCAGGCTTTTTGCATGCCTTATTTCTTTAAATTCATAATTGACAAGCTAAAATAAAAAAAAAAATTCAATACAAGGCACTGCACAGACCACACAGACATGCAAAAATGTACATGTAGCTGCAGATTCTGATCACTTATATTTTAAAACTGGAGTGGCTTGTAGAAGGATACAGAGCAATGCATCACACAAAGGATTTTATATGCATTGAATATTCACATGAGATGGATGTTTCATGCACAGTAATGGGTTAACTTTTTGGAATCACACCAGTAAACCAGGAGCACATGACTTCACACACGTTTTGTCATCTTTTTATTGTGTAGGAAGCTGCGTGCTTCTGTTATCAGTTCATTGACATCATCATCAGTATCGTTACCCTGTGGCTGCCAGTCAGAGTCATCAGAACCTTCATAACTGCTGCTACTCCCAGCTGCAGCATCACTACCATCATCTATAAAGCTATCATTGTAATCATAAGTGTTTGGACTCCCATTATCATCACTACCACCATCAAGGATGCTCCTGTGTGTTGCGGCTTTTTGTTTTGGGCGCCCTGGTGTTTAAAACCAAAGTTGAATATTAATAATTAGGTGAATGATTGAGTTTCTAGTACTACATAAAGAAGCACTTCTATTGTGACCAAATTAGACCACAGTAAGGGAAATTTATCCATGCTGTTTTCAAACATGCCTTTGTGATGGAAATAAAGAATTATATCAACCAAATACAGTTAGATAGATTAGGGAGTGTGCTGAAAAATGTGATACTGTGCATGCAGGTTTAAAAGAATTAGACAGGTGGGGGTATGTTTCAGGTGACAGTACAAAATGTGGACTCCTTAATACCTGGCATAGCCAGCCAATCAACATGACAGACATGTTTTTCCCTGTACGTATGTGTGATATATAATGAAAGTGAGGCTGCTGCACTGAAAAAAGTCATGGAGGGTTAAATTTGGGTCGACAACAGAGAAACAGCAAACTCAAATCATTTCACTGTAGTACACTGCACACCCAACAGGTTGACAGGACACCAACAAAAGATTAGGGCAGGTTTATGTTTTCCTGTGTCAAACACAACAAAATTAATAATGAATAGATCATACCAGAAGGCTCTGTATGTCTATAGTCACGTTTGTGTTGGGGATTTTTTCTGTAGCAACTGGAGCCATATGGACACAGTTGTCGATCATCATCACTAACATTCCCTTCTGCCTTTTTGTCTTCATCAGCACTGTCTGGGTGTGAGTACTCTTTAAAGTGTGCTGGGTTTTTCCTGTGGAAAGAAAATTAATCAAAGTGAAGTAACTTTTCCCATACCAAGTGGTGACATTGAATTGTTTCCTTATAATGGAACTGCAAATTATGATGATCATGGTTTTGAAGCAAAGCTTTGAGTTGGACCTTTCAAGATATTGAAAACAAAAGAACTAAACCAGTTTAGGGTTGCAGTTTATACTTGTACACCAATAACAGATCTGCCTAACATGGGCAGAAACCCATAAGACTTGAAACCAAATCTTTATTAAGTGCCATTGAATGTCTTCAACAACAGCTTGTCCACATTCAACCTACCGAGCACCATATTTAGAACATGAAAAGAAACCAAATGCACCAATCAAACTGGCTTCAGTGGCGTAACTTACTTACAGGAAAATACCGGTGTTTGCACAAAACATGGCAGAGAAGTTGCAGTTGCAAATACATGTTATTTTAGACACCTCACGCAAGCAGGACTGTGCCAACAAGCTCAAAGACTGAGAAATATTGAAATATTGAATTTGGACAAGCTGTGAATGCACATTACATGTTTCAGGTTCTATGAGTTTGCGACCTGGGAAAACTAGAAGGTATTGATCAAAATCCAATGGTTCTGCAGGTCAACATCCAGTGACCACATCGTGTGACAAATGAACAATTTATATTATGATCACATTTTCCACGATGAACAACAACCCGTTCCTTAACACAAATAAACAGTTTACACAAAACGGTTAGCATACCTGTAACACATCTTTCCATAAGAGCAGGCTGGAAGCTCACTTTTTCTAATGTCTCTATTCTCTGTTTTTGTTGTAGTAGCCTTCTTTTTGGTCTGATGGAAATTTGATAAAATTGAATGTACAAATTCAATTCAAATAGTAGTAACAATAACAAGAATTGTTGTTCTTATAATTTATACATGTAGTTATTATCAATTATTACCATGATTGTTTATTTTGGTCACAATTTGCCAAGGATTACTGTAGTCAGTTTTACACATGTACATGTTCCTTTATCCAATATATACACTGTACATGTAAGCTTTATCAAGCTGAAATAAACAGTATTACGGTAACCATACAGGCCTTCTGACAGGGTGCGCGGGTGCGGGACCGCACAATTCAATCGAAGCCGCACAATCCCGCACAATTTCTGAAAATCTATTTATTATTTATTTTATTTTTTATTTATTATTATTTTGCCATATACACAAAATATACATGTAAAATTTAAAAAAATGACCAGGCAAGGAAGCCCAAGAAAGCCAATAAGGCTTATGAATAGAGCCACCTTTTAAGATTATGTTATTTAATTAATAATTACAATGCTGACATCGGCAATTTAACTCTAAGTACGCATATTTGTTTTGAACATAGAAAATGATCATTAAAATAGGATAAAAATAGAAAAGGCTGAACGTGTAAGTGTAAAAAAAAAAAAATAATAATAATAATAATGAAATAAAAAAAAAGGGCGAGAAAGAAAAGGTGAAAAAAAAAATGCAAGAATAAACGAGAAAAAAAAAGCGAAGAGGAGAAAAACTACACACAAGCATTAGGAGAACTAAATTGTGCTTATACCAAGAAAAAATGACTTAATCCGCGAAATCCCGCACAATATGTAAAGATTTGGTTAAAAATCTAATTAAATTAGTATTCCCATCGATTGCCAAGGTTTAAAGAAACTTTTTAGGCTATTGACCTAGCAAAACAATCGAGAAATCCGCCGCTTTCCGCGATTGAACAGCTCGAGCGGATATAAAAACAACAAGGCCGCTCTTCATAGCTCCGTGCCGGCCTGGGCACTAGTCTCAGTCTAATCTTGTCTCGGTGTTGTGGTTTTTGCAGCATTTCAAGCGTGAAGAGTTTTAAACCTTCACGAGATAATATTCGCTTTACATATCAAAGAAAGTACAAAAATGTCGGGATTTTTCATAAAGTAACTTGTTCTGGTCGAAAACATTTTATTTTGAAGCGGAATTACGCCCGGGAATTACGGTTTTGAATAAACTTAATCGATCGTGTCACACAACATGATTTTGTTGATACATTTAACTTAAGCCAAAGTTTTAGCAAAATAGAAATTTGGTTTATGTTTAATTGCCACACTAGGAGGGGAGTTGTTTCACTTTCCATTTATCCAGAAATTCCTCTATGTCGTTTTTTTTTGGGCCCGGTGATCGAATATTTGTTTGTTTACACGATTGCGCAATTCCGCACAATTTCCGCACAATTCCCGCACAATCGCCGTTTTTTACCGCACAATTTGCCCCCCAAAAACCGCACAATTTTCTTTTTTTTCCCGCACCCTGTCAGAAGGCCTGACCATAGTTTCACTCTTAATTTTTATCGAGTTCACATAGAATTCAGTTCCTCTGCAGCATGTGAATCACCCTGTGGCTGCAAATACATGTCATTGTATTCCTTTACTCGGGGCCATTGCTCTGTAGTCGTTACTGAGTATTAAACAGAATATCAACCAAAAGCAGAAAGTTTCATAAAATTGACATTGTGCTGGTTTTCAAAATCACTGATGAATTGAAAGGTCATTCAGGTTAAGAATGACATACACCCAGTGTTTTAAAATGCAGGTTTTTTCTTGATGGAATAAGTGTACCTTGCCTTACCAGCATTGCAAGCTGCCCATCTTCACTGTCACTTGGTTGATCTTGAGCTGAACCACTTCCATCCCCGCTGACACCTGTCATTTGAACTGCAGACTGTAACGGTAAAGATTCGGCATCATCATCATCATCTGAAAGTACTCTCGTCTGTTTACTTCTCTTTGTATTCTGCCTCGCATCCTCATCAGTACTGCGTTCCTTGGTGGTTTTTCTCTTGCCTTGTGCACCATTACCTTTTTTCCTTTCCTCACTCTTCTTCTTTCTCTCTTCAGGAGACTTTCTAACTGTGCCATCCTTCGTTTCTCTCTCAGCTACAGTAACAATCATGGAATTAAATGAGTTGCAGTAGGATCCTGACATTCCTTAATATTTTTTTATCAGCTTGTAGTTTTAACTTCTATTGGTTTTCAGCAATGGAAATTGTGATCCAGCTCTTTTGGACTGGACCCGGGAAAAATGTAAACTAATCTATTAAAAAAGCTGCTATTAAATGTACTGTAAGATCATAATGAACTTTTTTCTTCTTTTCCATGCACCTGCTATACTATCACTACTAATCACTTACAACACCAACAACAATGATAATAATAATATTTTAATAATAATAATAATAATAATAATAATAATAATAATAATAATAATAATAATTACTATTACAATTATATTTATAACAAGAGGCAATAAATGAACCTACAGAAATCAACATTGCCCAATATTCTGAGATCAACTTGACATGCTGGGGAGTACAAAATTAACAATTCCCTGTATAACAAAGTGAATAAAACTTGTAGTGTTCATAGAAATGATTATTTCCATAATAATAGTAATATTACTTATAATACATGTTTTCCAGGCTATATCATCACACCAAACCCGTAACAACTCTAGAATACACTTAAGGATCATAAAAATTTTAAGACTAACGCTCCATTCCGTTTTGTCACGGTGCATTCTCTTCTAATTCTTTTGCAGAATTTTTTCAAATTTTTTTTCAAAGGGTTTTTAAACTGGATTGCACTCCTGTGGGTGGTTTGTACTTGTTATGTGTCGCCTTCGATCCGCTTTGGTTCCGCAATGTTCGTCCATTAGGCCTCCATAAGGTTAGAAAACACATCGCCTAAACAATTTCACATTCACAAATTATCAAAATGTGATTTCTCCTGACATCGAAAAAAAAACACAATAAGTAACGTTCAGTTCAGTCCTGCTGATTCTTTGTCAATTTCTACGTCCCTCTCTTTAACATCTGCGCTTCTTCTCCTCTTTGTCCTTGAACCTCTAATGCAGAGCAACGCACTCCGTAGAATTGCAAAAGATACTTTAGCTCTTATCCAAGAGATTGTTGTGGAATAGGTATCCTGCATTTTGGTGGCGATGAGTTCTGCTAGTCTTAAATGGTAACACCGGCATTCATTTGCCATTCCTCCCTGTAGTGGTAAAAACGAGGAGTGTGAATGTGCCTTGCTCTACTTCCGTGACCCGGGACCCGTACTTCCTCTTCTTTTCATTCTCGTAGAAGTGATACTGTTTTGGGGTAAGTTCTTTTTACGAGTCTGCATTTGGGTGACATATCCGAATGTCGAAGAATGCGGCCCGCTGCCTTTCCCAAAACCCATTGCAATGTATGTCAAGGCGTGCATCCGGGGCTTTATTTGCACCACTGTTGAGCTCAACCCCTGTGACAGGCTGTAAGAAGGGCTCAATTTCTACGTCATGGCAAACCATTCCGAGCAACTCAGCCTCCAGGACGCGGATTTCGTTGTGACGCTGGATGATTAGGCTTTCCTGTTGACATATCATTGCGTGGTCAATAGCATCCACACACGCACACTGACGGACTTTCAGAATGGGCCTTCGGAGTCTGATCGCATCTCTGAACTCACGCTTATTAAGGTTGAAATCCATATCCTTACAAGGGATTATTGTGAGCCAACTGGAAGCACCCTTTTCGCGGGACATCGCATCGCGGGACAGGTCTATTGCTCTTCTTGCTCTTTGTGGGAGAGAGTTCTTCACCTCCTCTAGTTTCTGTTTTAGACCATCGTCCTTCTCTTCACGAACTTCGTTAACTAAGGTTTGCACATCGGCGTCATTGGGAATCTCATGGGTTTGCGCTATGATCTTGTCTGCGAGGAGAGCGCTAACTTTAATGGACGCGCAGTATTCTGACCTTGCAGTCTGGACTGTGTTGGTGAGTCTCAGGCCACCCAAACGAACTGGAAGTGCCAGCAGGTCGTGCTCTTTATAGGTGCAGTTACGCTCTGTTAAGGATGGTATAAACACATCTGCTATAGCACGTTCCAGTGGTTCAAGAAGGTTTTCAATATCTTGGAGTGTCCTCATAAAATATGTCTATCGATGTTTCAATCCAAAACTAAAGGCAGCGTAGGATGTCTGCGGTTCCATTTAAGCACCTCACTTACCCATTCTTCCACCTTCACATTCAGATACTATTCTAGATATTCTCTGGAGCCAAGCACTGCGCCCAGATGTCGTTGGCCCGGTGAAAATATATTTACAGCTGTGCCTGCAAATGTCTCTTCCTTCTCAGGTTTTTTGATAAGCCAACATTTCTTTGCATTGAGAAAGTATCCTAAGTTAGGTCCCGCATCATTGAGCACATCCCACCATTTCTTTAATCCCTCGATCGATCCCACACCTGTTGCGTCGTCAGCGAACCAGCACTGCTTCACATCACTGCACACACCTAAGCGCGTGATTAGGGGTTGCAAACTTATAGCATAGAAACTCATTGCCAGGGGGATCGCCTTGTGTGGTTCCCTCAGCAGACAGCAGTTCTTTTTGTCCAGTCACAAACGGGCGAGCAGGTACTCTATATGTATTGATGGCATACGTAGCAAGCGATGGGCATAGAATTATATTGTTATGCAGAGCTGCAGCCCTGTTGAGGGAGTTGAAAGCATTTGCAGCATCAATCAGTAACACAGCATCCCTCTCATCAGCTTCAAAGATGTTGGGCACGGCGTGAATTCCAGCTTCACTTCCACTCTTGTGACCTGCGCACAGCTGTAGTGGTCCACTAGCTTCTATCGCGTCTTGTTTCAATACTTTCGTGACACACTTAGCGGTTATTCTCCTTAGCACCTCTCCGACTTCAATAGGACGTATCCGACCAGCTCCTTTGGGAAGAGGAATAAGCCTATTTGCTAGTGGAGGCTCAATGATACGAGGATCCACGTATTCAGTACAAAGCTCCGGCGTCATTGTAGCCACCAAATCACACTAGTTAGTACTTGACTTTTTAAAAGATTTACATGCCAGCAAAGGCTTGAAGCCATTAGCGTCTACGCCAGACGGTCCCCCGGATCCTTTAGTTCTTAGCGCGGCTTTCCTGATCATTTCGCCATTTATTTGTTGGAATATCACATCCGGGATATTGTCAACGGGTCCAAAGAAAAGAGATCCAAGCTTGGCTTCCTGTGCATCCGGGTGTTTATTAATCAATTGACCCACGACATCATCAGACAGTAGTAAAACACCTCCACCATTGTAATACATGTAACAGTAATAATATTTATCATTATTATTATCCTTTTAATTCTGTACTGCTGCCAGCACCTTTTTCTTTTTTGTTTACTGTAGACTTTGAAGGAGATTTTGTTTCACTCGTTTTCTGCAGCCATGAAGGCAGCTTACGGTTTTTTTGCAGCAGTGGAGCAGGTTGAACTGTTGCCTTACAGGGTGAATGTACACTCTTCATGTCATTCTGAAAATAAAAGTCGACAGACTGCATAAAAATTAGTAAACAAATACAGTACACAATTTGTTT
Organism: Ricordea florida; assembly: GCA_949710005.1. Classification (NCBI taxonomy): domain Eukaryota; kingdom Metazoa; phylum Cnidaria; class Anthozoa; order Corallimorpharia; family Ricordeidae; genus Ricordea; species Ricordea florida. The sequence goes on from OX453284.1 coordinate 1,801,067, forward strand.
AGTGGAAATGTTTGCAGCAGTTTCAGCCTTTTTATTGGCTTCAAATTAAGTGATCTCAAGAGGAAATGAGGAAAGAGAACATAACTCTGTCTGATTTGATAGGGGGACAGAATCTATTTATATCTCGTTCCATGGCTGCGCGGTTTCCACATGGCACATTGAAATTACAACCACGTGACAAGAAGGACATCAACCATTGGTCAGTTAAAATAGTTTCCGGATTTAAAAATAGATTCTGTCTCCTTATCATAGTAAGAGAACCCAGTATGGAAGATACGTTCTCTTACCTCATTTTCTCTTGGTGATCTTTATGGAATACATACCTCACCTGATATCATAGATAATTACTGTGTTCATGTTTTTCTTTGTGTATCCAATTGTTAGGCTGCTTTTAGTTTTTTTAAACCCTTCTTGATATTCCATATCAATGTCAAAATTAATGTTTGTTTGATTGTAACCAGCAAACACACAGGCAAAATGGAAGAAACAACTGTGCATGTTAAACCATAACTAACATTATCCTTGAAGCATTATTAAACTAAGTCTAAATACTGTATGTGTAGATAGAACATTTCCTGTAAAAAAATCAATGAGTAAACCATTTTAAAGGCAATTGGTCATTACTAACTAGCAATTTTCAAACTATAATGATAGTAATCATGAGTGTATACATGTACTGTATAACAACAACTTTTTGATCAAGCATGTACACTGTAGGCATGCAAGAAAAGGTGTCCAAAAAAAACATACCAGCACATGTAAAAGAAACAAATAAAAACAAAATAATGAAAAAGGGCAACACCCAGTCACAGTTTTTATAAAAGTAGTACAGTTCTGCCAACATTTGGAAATAACTAAATTAATTGATTATAAAACTGAATTTTAAATTGTCTAGTTCCTTTACGATAATCAACAATTATTGGATGAGGTTAAGCATGATAGTGGGAATTATTGAGGCTGAGGTTTGGGTTATCTGCTGAAGCTGTGAATTAAGTCATGCAAATGTAATTTCAGCATGTGACTCGTACAGGTTTGATGCCACTTTTACAGATACATGTATGAAAACAATTGTCTGCAGGTGAGATACAACAAAACGTCAGTGGGAATTTAGCTGCAGGCTATTAGACAATCAGCATTGAAATAGATCGAGACACCAATGTATTGTAACAGTATTTATCTGTGTAAGAAATACCATAGGGCTGGGAGAGTGAGAAAGACTAGCATTTGGTTCAGCGGTGAGGACCATAGCAACCTCAGTATGGACTTTGTGACTTGATATCTCCTGTTGTACTGGTTCTGTCTGAACAGTGCTTGTTGAAGGTTTATTCATCATGAATTCATCAAGGATTGAAGCTGTAAGAAATGAATTAAACCCTTTGTCAATTAATTTCAAGCAGTTATTATTTTCTGCTCAACCAAACTCTGAAGCTTGATTACTCACATAAAATACAGTTTTCCGTTTTGGCAGTGTTTTGAAGGACCATCATGCAATAAGACTTATTGCATGATGGTCCTTCAAAACACCCAACTACAGGAGTAATGCAAATGCTGCAATCTGATTGGCTACACTTCTAGAGGACTATTAGTAGTCCTTGAGTAGTGAAATTTGTGACACTTTCTTTCATTTTATTCCCAATTAGATATTTCTTCAACTAGCATTTACTAACTTTATTCTGCCTTTTCTGTCCGTCTAACTGGGTGATTAACAATTAGACTTTTTCGCCCTTGCAGGTTACGGGTCTAATTGTTGAATGTATAGCAAAATTTTTTAATTTAAGTTGTATACCAGTAAGTTAACATTGAAACCAATTACAATGCTCCTTAAATCTTGGAACGTCATCATGCAATTGGCCATAAAGAGCATTTTTTAAGTTTTCAGTTTGTATAGGTAATCAAATAGTTTCTAGTCCAATTTCGAATAAATGAGCACAAGCAAGTTTTTCAATGACTGAAAAAATTTCATGAGAATGTTGGGTAAGTGCAATTTGTTGTCTTTGAAAAATTTACAAGTACTTCTACGAAAACTCGAAATGATTTAATTACTTGTAATATACATGCGAAAATCTTATTTCAAATTTGTGCAGTCAATGTCAATTTTTGGTACTCAATTTCAATTTCTGCACAGTTTAGGATTAATTGATGTGCTCTTAGCCAATCAGCACGTTGAAATTTTTGCATGCATATTATTAGATGAAAGGAAAAGATTGCATACTTTGGCTTTGCATTGCTATGATATGTAATTAGCTAAAAAACCTGCACTAGTTTCTCCACCATTAATTAGAAGTTGAGGGTGTGTTCCCCTGGTATATATGTGATCTGGATCTGGATTTGTGATCCAAGATCAAATGGATAATGAAGCATCAAAGGAACATTTGAATCCACTGAAGACAAGGATTTATCAGTTGCTTTGATGAGCCATGATCTGAGTGATCTTGGATCTTGCCAGAGGAATACACCCTAAACTACAATGTGCAGAACCAACCCTGCCTTAGCAAGCATTGTCGTTAACTGGCCAACTTACATGTATGTGGCACTGGAAGCTTGGAGTATTACTTAAATAGGTAATCAAGTGGTTACTAGTGCAATTAGGAATAAATGAGCACAAGAAAATTTTCCAAAGTCTATAAAAAATGCAAGAGCCTGTAGGACATCTAGACGCAATTTGTTGTCTTTGAAAAATTTACAGTGTACAAGTGCTTACCTGTATTTACTAATAATTTATACAGTATTGCACTCTAAATCAATATCATTTGATTACTTGTTAATAGCATACAGGCAAAACAATTAATTTCAAATTTCTGCACTGTTTGGGATTAATTGATGTGCTTTTAATGAATCTGAGTGTTGAAATGTTTGCATGTAATATGTTATTAGTTTGGTAATTACAAATAATTATGGATATCTGTAACTGCATTCACTTTGGTTTCTTCCGTACGAGTACAGTTTTGTATGGTAAGAAGAAGGGATGCTTACATGTTGGCTTTTCTGATTCTATAACAGGGTAAAGGCTCTTATTCCTTTTTGCATCAAGTAAATCTTGCGATGTTTTCCTGCCGAGAGAGAGAGAGAGCATTCCTTAATCAATGTGCATGTACACCTGTATAGTAATTCATACAACAGAATAATCTACTAAACTCAGTTTACATTACTTTCTCATGTAAATAGACTCAAGCTTGTATTAAAAAGATCCTGACCAGACATTTAAGTTTTATCAATTATAAATTATATTTTATCATTATTAATAAGCCAAATAATGAGCCATGTTAGTGAGACTAGTTGAGTTTTCTAGTCTTACCCTTCTATGTTATTCTTAGAACTTTCCACTATTGTCCCTTTCTTTGGAAGATCAGTTTCAGTTGAGCCTCCATTGCAAATGACCTCAAAGGAAAGTTTATCAGGAAGCAAAGAGATGACATTTCCTGTTTTCAACTCTTTAATTGCATCTTTATTTAAAGCCATAAATTTATCTTCCTTGTTAGTCTTGTAAAATGTTGGATTGCTGTGGAGCTGTGGACAGAAAAAAAAAATGATGACTTATTCAGCTCTTAGTATAATTAACAATTAGACTACAAGTTCAAGCTTTCTACAGGTCAATAGCCAATGGGGTGCATAGCACCAAGTCAACTGTTACTCAGAAAACAAGGACAAACAGATGTAATTGTTTAATCTGGACAAAACATCTAGGATACAACTCTCAGTTTTATGACTATTTGATTTTTAAACTTTTAAAGCTTTTTCTTCCAAGAGCGGGCATTTTTGCCACTCCCTTGCACAGAATAGATAATTATAGTGAGTATGTTAGCCTACAAGAGAGGATGAGGTCATCCTCTCTTGTAGCCAATCAGATTGCAGTATCCATGAAAGAATGTAGGTTTCTGCTATTTATTGACACGTGTAAAATAAATCCATACATTGTAGACCTGCCAGACTCTCTAATTCAAAATTGCCATTTTCCAAAGGTCCAGGAAAAAGCTAATGCATCCAAGAAGTTTTGACCCCTTGTGTCCAATAATTTGAAGGATTATACACAGAATAGCAGGAGATGCAGCAGCTGTTGACCTTCATCCCGTCCACTTTGCAGAAGACAGATGTAGACATTACAGGGTGTACAGTGTTAATCTAGTGTATTTGGGCTTCATGGAGAACAACCACAACATTACATTAAATTTTGGTAAAGTGATGAAAATCTGGAAAAAAAAAACTTTGAAAAAATGAATGATGAGAACTGGAAATGGGAAGTCAAACTCAATTTTTTAATTTCATCCTGTGGAGATGGAAAGTTTCTCCCTTTCCAGACAATTATTAAATTTTATTCTCTACTGGAATGACCCAAACGTTACAATATTCCATGTCTATTTGTCCCAATTATATTTTGTCTGCAACTGTTACATTAGAATTCAAACTGTGTATTTATGTACAATACATACGGGAAGAACCGTAAGCTTTCCATCGGAGACTTCCAACACTGCATGGGATCTTGATACTCGTTTGTCGGACACCTGTACAGAGGAGATCGTGGAAAGACATGTAGCACACTGAAATCAAAGTACTGGGCTAGATTTAATTTCCATAACACCTCATACTTCATTATGTATACCTGATGTAGCCGTACTGTTTCGTTCTTCGAGAACAAGAAATGTTTGCACGTGCATTACCCTAAACAATTCAGCTACAGCATGCATAATGAAGTATGCAAGGGGTGATATGGAAATTATAGTCAAGTACTGTCTTAAAGCATATCGAACTACATGGACCTCCAAAGTATTAGAACGCTGTACAAACTAAAATCTTACTCCAAGGAAAGGGCCTCGTCCAATGGTTGTTTTACCAGCTGGAAGTACAATATCGTCTCTACCTTCACAAGGCCTTAGGCGGAAGGTGGTCATTTTGATTGCAAATGCATGGTACTTTATGTTCAGCTCGGCAATTTAGATTTGCAGAGATCTGCCGTGCTGACAACAAAACAAGAGTCCGCAATGCAGCAGAAGTGACAGCAAGAACACCTTCATATATGTACTACAGTTTATCCCTCATTTTCCTTTCGCTCTTTATGGCTTTCGACTGACAAGCTTCACTGAATTGGTTTTTAAACCATCCTTTTTGAACTTAGTCCGTCCTAAAACTAAAACTAAAAAGGAAATTTAGATTTACCAAAAGCAATACATAGGAAAACCGTGAAATATTCTCGTTCTTGGAGCCTGTGGAGCCAGAACGTCACTCCATGAAGAATTTACATAAAGAAAGTAGCTCACAGTACATACATTACGGGCGATTGTCCCAAGAACACAGTGACAGGAACAATAAGGGATGCCATATGCTTCTTTGACAGTCTTAATTATAAGGCTGGTTCAGCGAACGGGCAATATGTTGAAAATCCTAAATTCTGATTGTCTATCCAAGCGAGCAAGTTGCCCTCATCTTGCCCGCTAAGGATTTCCCGCGTTGTCCCGCGAAACAACGCAAACAAAATGGCCATATGATAAATCTTTTATTGACCAAGCTTGTTTGGTCAAGATGGCTAGATATTGGCCTCGTTCTTTTTTGTGTTTTTATTATAATAATAAATAAAATAAAAATTTATTATATATTTATTATATTATTATTATTATTTATTAAAACTTTTTGTGTTTTTATTATAATAATAAATAAAATAAAAATTTATTATATATTTATTATATTATTATTATTATTTATTAAAACTAAAACTAAAAAGGAAATTTAGATTTACCAAAAGCAATACATAGGAAAACCGTGAAATATTCTCGTTCTTGGAGCCTGTGGAGCCAGAACGTCACTCCATGAAGAATTTACATAAAGAAAGTAGCTCACAGTACATACATTACGGGCGATTGTCCCAAGAACACAGTGACAGGAACAATAAGGGATGCCATATGCTTCTTTGACAGTCTTAATTATAAGGCTGGTTCAGCGAACGGGCAATATGTTGAAAATCCTAAATTCTGATTGTCTATCCAAGCGAGCAAGTTGCTCTCATCTTGCCCGCTAAGGATTTCCCGCGTTGTCCCGCGAAACAACGCAAACAAAATGGCCATATGATAAATCTTTTATTGACCAAGCTTGTTTGGTCAAGATGGCTAGATATTGGCCTCGTTCTTTTTTGTGTTTTTATTGATTAAAACAATGTTGACCTTACGCTAGCTGGTCAATAACGCATCCTTTGACAAAGGTTTCCCATGAAGCCGGTCTCCAAAGGTTACATGACTCCTGACAGATGTTTTGATTATTCTTGGTTATTTTAGAATGGCTGTTTTAGAATGCTATATTGACCAAGCTTGTTCTGTGAAGATGGCTGGATAGTGGCAACGTTTGGTTTTTGCGTTTTTATTGACATTATATCGACTACATCTCGGTCAACAAGAGCCCATAGCCAGGGGTCTGGAAAGGAGCGTCCTGATTCCGCATTCTCCTTTTTCACTCACTAGAATCCCGCATCTCGGCACTTTCATAGTCGAGAAAGCAGTCAATTTTTTCCGAATCCCACACTATATTTTGTTCAAATCCATGATCCCGGAAACACCCTTGAAGGCACCCAACGATTATTTTCAGTTAAAATCTGTTCAAAGCAAGGTAAGCTAGAATAGGCTCTCGGATTTTTGAACCGTGTATCTGAATAGCTTTTATACCCTAAAACGTCACCTAAGAAGTCCCTTACGTTTTCGGAAAGGATGTTTTTTGCAATTTTTGGCACTTATAAAGGTCACCCAGCAATTTCGGATGAGCAAATGGTTCGTTGGAACGTTTTAAGAAGGTAACGTCCTGCTAGCAATTTCTGAAATGAAGATATCATTCCCTAAAATTTTCCAGCACTTCAAGTTTCAGCTAAGATATCCGAACAGATCAAATTAATTATTCTAGGTGATAAAAATATCTCTTTAGGCAGTCTTTAAACATTACAAGGGACCTAGAAATGTCCCTCAGAGGCTTTTGGCTCAATGTGCTCGTTGGGTGCCCCTGGCCCTTCCAGGGCCATGATAGCTAGTATCTAGTTGTGGTCCTGCCTTGCGATTCACAGAAGTTCTTAACATTTGGAACCACAAAACTAAGAGATTTTTCAGAGACTGCATAAGTAAGTTTGACTTCAGTTCTCCCAGCACGATAAAGTCCATGACTGAATATGATTTTCGAAGTACGTAAAGCATACCGTATGCAGATTCATCGGGGAGAATTAATCTATTTAAACAGTCTATAACAACTGCATTATGAATTATTTTTAAATCTGCTGTTTATCGCCTGGCAAAACTACAAACCACCGTGCCAAATATTTAATCTTCTCGTGAGGGAACAATTATATTCTGTGTATGTAGCGACAAGTCACTTAACTTTTATCATGAAAAGAACTCTAAGCGCCCGTCTCAGTAAAAATCGTTTCATCACAAATAATACAACAGAGGTTGACATTTACATTTAACCGAGACGTGACAGTCATCTTTAAGTGTTTAGTTTCGTAGAATCAATCTATCTCAGAGCTCTGCGAAACGAGTACAATTAGCATGAATTAGTATTCCCGCTTGTTACAGCTTTACTGAGCTCACATTTAATTTTAATTTCTTACGACAAAAAAAAGTGACTTTTTTTAAACAGAATACGTTAAGCTTTTGTTTAAAGTACGAGATACGGAAGCAAGATAAAAGAGTTTATTTTTCATTGTAACTTCATTGCGGATGAGGCGTTAGGGAGATCCCCACAGCTGATCGGTGGTCAGCACCTGATCTCGCAGGAGAATTATTTTTTTTTTGGTTCTTCACCGAGTGCACAATTAGATTGGATTTTTGAAGACGTACCCTGTCATGTCAGCTATCTGTCACTGATGTTCCGCCGTCAAATCAAGTTTTCTATAAAATCAGGGCTAGCGCTTGTTTATGCGACCGAAAACGGTTTTGAATATTTTAAAAAACAGTCAAATTCGGCTCCCCATTGCTAACGGCTAAACTACTCTGAAGATCGAGTTTCATAACTTAGAGGCGTTAACGCTGTTTGACTAAAATGGTGGAGAAAGCAGAATTCACTCCCATAGAGGGAGAAGATGAGCTTGACTTCAATAGCGGAGCTAGTAGAAGGCGTTGCAAACTTTGCATCACTGTCGCGGCGCCGGGTGATCGTTGTTGTTGTGGCGTTTTTTCTGGGCTACGTTACGAGACGAGCTATCAGTCCCACTTGCGAAGAGCACCGCGGAAAAGCTGAATGGTCGCCGCCTGTTGATGATTACAACACAGATCAGCTGAAGGAGGAACTGGAAAAGATATCGAGCGAGAAAATTGAAGAGCATCTGAAGTGAGTAAACATCACCTTAATTCGGCCACTTGCAGCCGGCAGAGCGCGAATATCAAACCGAATTGAAACGTGCAATCGTACGTAAATGACCTGTGCATCAGAATGAATCACACTGAAAACCCATTTGACATAGGATTTGAACAGAAAACTCCTGGTGTAAATGGAAGTCGACTGAGTAAAGCATTCTAAAACTGTCTTTAAAATGTCTGCTAGCGAAGTCACCTTTTGTTTATTTTGTACACATGCCTAGCAGATAAATTCAAGGGTGTGCAAAGCATGTATACGTAGTCGCATATCTATCCAAAGCAAATTTGCAATAAAACCTGTTAGATCTATATAGAGTTTTTTTCCCGGCTTTTAGATTCAGAAAACACAATTGGTGTCTTACAGAAAAGGAATTATTTTCAGAGATCTAAAAAAGCTCTTAATATTTTGAAAACATCAGCTGTAATGTACGGGAGTTAACTCTCAAGCAAAAACGGGACACCATGCAGGGACGGCGGAGCGTATTTTGAAGTGGGGGGGCTGTGAAAACGAGCGCCGGAGGCGCGAGTTGTTAGGGGGGTCTGGGGGCATCCTCTCCCATAAAATTTTGAAATCTAGAGTCTCGGAAATCGTATTTACAACATTCTCCGCGACATACTTCTTGAAATAATTAGCCTGGATAAAGCGTAAAATGAAAGGTACTTTTACTGCTTACAGCAATATTTTGGAGGTTATTTCTCAGCCTTCCGGTCTCCAACGCTAACCTGCGGTTTTTTGACACAAGCTTCCCGTCTGTGGGAAGGAAGCACACGCTGAGAAAATGTTAAAAATACGTAAACGCGAAAAGTTTCCGACGAGGCTTGTATAAAGTTGTAGCTTAAACAAAATAAAATGTCATCCTCCTCAAAAGTGGGGGGGCTAAAGCCCCCCCAGCCCCCCCGGCTGCGCCGTCCCTGCCATGACAACCTTTGAGTTCATTTTGGAGCAGCGCAAAATCAAGTTGTTGCCAAGTGAAAACTTGCTGTAAATGGAAATGAAAGGTATCTCTGTACATTAATGTTACTGCAATTAAGCCATGTAAAGCTAAAAATGTTAATGTTAAAAAGACCAACTGTTACGGTTTTTGTCATCTCAAATAATGTATTTATTGCCCTGGCTTAGGTGGGCTCAGGTAAGAGCAATCTTTCGTTCGTAGAAGCCCGATCTGCCCGTCGTATATTGAGACATTCCGAACATGACGTCACTTACTCCGAAGCCTAGTGCTACATTTTGTGCAAAATAGTCTAGGCACATATAACAGATTGAGGCAAAGCAGTCGGTGCTGTGTATTAGGCCAGGAGCGCTCCTGATTAGGCGTAAATTTATGAGTAACTGAAAAGACTAGGTGCAGCAATTTTTATGAAGTCCCAAATCATGTATGTGTGATCATTGGGATTTGGACAGGACGAATTGTTCCAAGCACTTCTAAGTTGACTTCAATATGACTACCTTTTGTTCGTGACAACTCGACCTGTTGTCGAGAATTATGACACTCTCCGAAGATGACATCACTGCTCCGAAGACAGGTGGCGCATTTTATGTAGGGTAATCTGAGTGTAGTTTTTGCCATTCAAGTTTTTCAACCCGCAATCAAAACAACAGAGCTATTGCAACTGGTGGCGTCTCAGCCTCTCTTCTTGTTCGTGCCGAACAATAAGGTTTGGTTAAAACTGGCTCCTTTCTCTGAGTTCGAAGATGAAGTTTAAAGATTTAACTGTAGAAATAACAAAAACAACGGCGGGTTGTAAAATGTAAATTTAAAGCTGGAGGATTTTGTCAATGGCGGTTTAAATTCCCCAACATTTTAATGGCTTCACCACGTGGTTTGCAAAACGAATTTGTTTTCACCGATGGAGTCGGTAGAGAGGAGATATCTATCGAGGACGAATATATTTACGACGATTACGATACTGAACCGCTTCTTACCTCCCAAATGGGCTCCGAAGTGATGCGAAGATTTCAAGGGAAAAAGTATTCGCTCGTAATGCGCGATAGAACTGAACCTAACACGATAATACCGACGAGATACAGAATTCGGAGATATCTCACGAGACTTTTGGTGGTGCTGTTTCTTTGTGGTTCAGGAGGTTTAGCTGGATACTTCATATCCAAGACACGTTTTGACGCTTGCAAAAAGGCGCTTCTTTCCGATATAGACTTGCAGAGCGTTCAGGTGCGATATCTTGATAAAATCTCCAGTAAGAGCATCGAAACGTTTTCAAGGTGAGGTTGATTTAGCTTTGAAATCTGTAACTACCACAATGTAGAAAGGTTGTCTATGTCTGAATGTTTTACAAGTTCAGTGTTACTAGCCATTTGAATTCTCACTTTTGCTCGTGGATGTGTTTTTCCTTTAATCGTGTAGAGTATACGTAACACTTTGCAAATTGATACAATGTTCATTCATAATGGGTAGACAAGTTTTCACAACATTTCAATTTTATGTTGACGGAACCTTCAACTATTTCTAATTTCATTGAAACCATTGTTCCATTGCTTATAGAGGGACTAGGCGCATTGTTTGTTGACAAAATCGTAAGTGGCATTTTGGATTGCAAATATTGCAATTGCACTGCCTTTTATCTGCGATGCATCGTCTCAACGTCCAAAGGCACATCGAAATGACACGGACCAACAACTGCTTGCGCCATCAACTATATTGCTAAAAGTCACTTTTGCGCCTGCACTGCGCTTGCATTGCGTTTGCGTATGAGGAAACCAAGATTCATGTTGAACTTTCAAACTAAATAGAATTCTTGTGTCGATATAAAAGAAAACGTTTATCTTTTATAATCCGCTTTATTTTTGTCAGTTCTACTTACCTCAGGGGCACAAAGAAAAGCACTTAAAACTAGTGATGTACTTGTTCTATATATATATATACAAAAAACGCGACTTGGAGGTTTGAGTTTAAATCAAAATGGATGCTACTAATATCTTAAGAGAGAACATTGAGTTGTTTAAGTCTGAAATGTTCCACACGCCATGATATTCAAATTTTTACTATTCGACCTCAAACCTCAAGTTAACGTAGTGTTGCAAAAGATATCTATTTTTCCATCTATCTATCTATCTATCTATCTATCCGTCTGCGTGTGTGTGTGTGTGTGTGTCTGTCTGTCTATCTATCTGTAGATTTCTGTAAATTTTCTCTTGATACCCGGGTTTGTCTGTTAAGGAGAGAGAAATCATAAAGCGAGTAAACAAAAAGGCTTTCCTTCTTTCTTGCTTGCAAGAGGAAACCCTAACATCTTTTATATCAATTCCCAGGTACTTCACAGAATTTCCGCACAGCGGTGGTTCAAACATCAGCTATGTGCAGGCGCAATTCATAGAGAAAGAATGGAAAAAGTACGGACTTGATAAAGTAGAACTGAAAGAGTATGACGTTTTGTTGTCATACCCAGTCCGTCCCGGTATTGCTTCGATTGTAGCTGAAAACGGATCAACTTTGTTCACCGCACAGCGCAAGGAGAAAATCTTAGAACAGGCTGAAGATAAACCAGATGTGCTTCCCCCTTTTAATGCATTTTCAAGCAGTGGAAATGTTAAGGTGATATAGAGAGAACACCTGCGAATTAAGGGGGGTCTTAAACGTTACCTAAGTAGTTAAATGGAAGAGCAAATAACCACTCTGCTGTATTGGTCAATAGAATGTCTGTCTTACTGCGAAGCTTTATGCATTACACTAATATGTAATAAACCAAACTGTACCATAGCACAGTACTGTTTAGCAGATTCCAAAGTATGTGTCGCACTGCATGGCTTGATCCACCGATGGAAAATTTAGAACCACAAAATTACCACGCTACAGTACTGTGTAGCAGATTTCCAAAGAGTGGTCACACTGCATAGTTTTTTCCGCAGAAGAAAAGACTTGAACCGCACTTTAGAGTAAAACAAACAGTACCACAGTACAGCATTGTTCAGTTGCCTTCGAAAGAATGATCAGGCTTTATCGGGGGATGAAAAGTAATCATGGATTAAAAATAACGGAATTTTTCTTGTTGGAATAATGGAATAATGCCCTTTTGTGCTTCGGAATAACGGAATAGCGACCTTCTTTTGGAATAATCTATTCATCGATTTTAAAATAATGGATGACAGTTACACTGCCTTCAATCTCAACATTTGGAACAACGAACATTTCCGAGCAGGAATGAAAACAAGATTACTCCTCTTCACCCTCCGACGCTGCAGGGTATGATCCGCAGATGAAAAAGTTAGAACCGTTTTGTACCCGAAAAGAAGGCATAGTTATTCTATATGTATCAAACAACTGTCTGAATCAGTAATGATATTAGGGCAGAGTGTGAGGTCCAGTCAAGGCCGTCTGTTTTCAGTGTATGAGTGATGACAGCGTAGCGTAACCAATGACAATCACACCACAAATAGCTTTCAAAGTTATCATTAACACTTGTACTGCTACGGCTGGTTAACAACCAACACAATCCGACAAAAGCACTAGCTAGCACAGATGTAAACATAAAAATTGCAAGTGTGAACAAGAACAGCACGCTAAAACTGAATCGAAAGCCAAAGCATAAGAAAATGGAGCAATGTAAATGATATTGCCTAGATCTTTGCGTAATTTCACATGGAACCTTAGTGAGATTTTTAAAAAGTTCACGTAATGGTACCCTGTCCATTCTATCGGCTTCTCTAAAGCACCCAATGTGATTATAGTGTCACTGTTATCGCTTCAGGGCCGTTTATTGTTCGTCAACTATGCGACGATGGATGACATCATAAAGCTCCGTGACATGAACATAAGCCTCGAAGGTCACATTGCCATCGCCAAGTATGGAAGAATTTTTAGAGGAGATAAGGTAAGTCATGTTTCAAGCCATAGTTAGTAGAGGGGACTGGTTATGAAACCCGGCAAACTTCAAAGAGAACAACAACAGGCCCGTTCTCGATGTTGAACTTGTCGGTCACGTGATCACGAGAGTGCACACTCAACAACAAATATGGCGGACATGGTCAAGCTAAAGTGAGGTACTTGTAAGGCTATGCTGAGACACGTGATAAGTTATGGTTAGACACGTGAGAGAATAAGGTAGTTTACGTGTAAGGTTTAGGTGAGACACGTGAAAACGTAAGATGAGAAGTGAGAAAATGAGGCGAGGCACTTTGATGGTTATGATTACAAACTTGAAAAGTTAACATGAAAGAGAATAAGGTAAAGCACATATAAGGGTAAGGTGAGACGTGTAAAAGCTGAGATTATATCTAGACAGGTGGAATAAGAGGTAAGGCGCGTGTAAGAGTAAAGTGAGACATGTAAAAGCCAAGGTGAGACACGTGAAATATGAGGTAATGTATACGCTGTTAAGCTGAGACACGTGGAAAGTGAAGGTGAGAGACGGGAATAAGGTAGGGTACGGTGAGATACATGTAAACGTGAGTCAGAGTGAGACACATCGGAGAATAATGTCAGTAACGTGTAAGGTTAAGGTGAGACACGTGTGAAGTCAAGGTGGGACATGTGAGAGAGTAAGGCAGGGTAAGGGAGACGCTTGAAATGTTATTGGGTTTCACGTGTGAGAATGAGGTCAGCCACGAGTACGGTTAAGGTGAGACATGTGAAATATGAGGCAAGGCACGTGTAAGGTTAAGGCGAGGCACGTGTAATGTTAAGGTGAGACATGTGAGAGAATAAAGCAAGGCAAGTGGGACGCGTGAAAATGTATTGGGTCTCACTTGAGAGAATGAGGTAATTAAGCCACGAGTCAGGTTAAGGCGACACAAGAGAAATATGAAGGTGAGATCAGTGAAAGGTAATGGTGAGACTTGTGACAGGGTAAGGCGAAGCAGTACGTAAAGGTACATGACAGTATGAGGTGAGACATATGTGATGAGGTAGTTAAAGGACAGACGAGCGAGAGGATAAAAGGAAGTACTATCTATGGAACAAACCTTATAACGCCTGCTTCGTTTTTCAAAGCATAGTAAACCTTGGCAAGATTTCACTTTCGTCTTTCAGGCCAGGATTGCTGCCGAAGCCGGAGCCATTGGTTTAATCTTGTACACAGATCCCACAGACTACAGCCCGGAAGGAACGAATGACACTTACCCCAAAAGCTGGTGGCTACCCCCTTCAGGGGTACAAAGAGGAACTCTGCTTAATTTTGAAGAAGGAGATCCACTTACTCCAGGGTACCCTGCCAGAGGTTAGGAAAGGCCATCAACTATTTCGACTTCTGTTTGCAAAATCGTATCTGATTCAAATTCTGCACCAAAACTATCTTTTCACTAGAGCGATAGAAGAAGTATGGAGAACTTACTAGGTACTATGTATGTAATCAATAGGAAGATGTGGGCGCTTTTTTTACTTTCTTCGGACAAACTTCTTTATGCGCATCAATTGTAAACTTGGAAGAAGTGCATGGATAGATTATCGTCTCTTTAAGACATGTTTTGGAAGAGCTTTGTAGAATGACTGCATGCTTTAATGATTGGCTTTTCGCGTCCTAAGAGGTTTTGAATCTTCCGAAAAGCCCATTTAATTCTGGGTGTGTTTCAAAGGCTAGATTAGTATTATCGATCTGGATCAATCAATCAGTCAATCAATCAATTAATCATTTATTTATCAATCAATTAATCATTTATTTATCCACGTAACGTCCAGGAGCTGGAACACGCGTTCAAAGTACGTACGTGCAACCATTTTCTAGTGAATTTGTGCGTTCTTATCCGCTGAAAAGCGTCATCCACCTTTTGAAGAACCGGTTGGAGCTGGTATACTTACTAACTGACCTCGGTATGATTTGAATCGCGTTATAGATGGAATCTACAGGAGACCTGTGGACCAAGCCAACCTTCCCACAATTCCTGTCTACCCGGTGTCATATGGCGATGCCTATAACTTTTTCAAGTAAGAACAGATCCTTTGTCTCGTTGGTCTGAGGTCTCTAAAAAAACCCGTGGCGGTTTTTGATATTATGAGATTGGAAGGGTATTGTACCGTACGAACCTAATTTATGGAAAGTCACTAAATACTGAATTTTTCACAGGCGACGAAGTTGTAATCGGAAGAAAAGAGCGATTTAAAATCAAAGAGACAGAGAAGCAAACAGAGTTTCCGATTTTAGATCTGAGTTCGTCGCACATATTCACTGAATTAAAGCCAAATTGTCGGAGTGAGAAAGTAAAAGATACCAATCACATTTCCTGAGAACTCTTTGTACCTTTTAATTGTGATTTCATAGGTACGCTTAAACTTTTAATAATTTATATTTTGTGCGAAAATACCAGGTTGTTAACGTCAGAAAAAGCTCCTCAAGAATGGCAAGGGGGACTTGACATGACGTACTATATCAAGATGGCGGAAGCTGAAAAAAGGTATATTTCAGTAGCAATAGGCACAGCCTTCCTGATAGTCATAACTGATTAACTGTTCTTTTCAGTTCCTCATACTGACCACACTTTTCCCATGATCTTCAGTCCTATAGACTATCGGGACGAACTCACAAATTGTTTAAAGCGTGTGAAAGCCTCAAAAACCTTTCTGGCCCGAAAAGCCAAACATTATAGTTGAAGGTCAACATTCTACATGCGTGCTCTTTTAACATGTCTCAGTTAAGAGAAAGAAGTGTCTTTAAGAGAAAGAAGTTTAGAAGAAGTTATATTTTCATCACATTTTCCACGATGAACAACAACCCATTCCTTAACAAGTCTAGCATTGTTGGAATGTTTGTGTGTCAAAGCGTTTTAGTCTCTAATTACGGGTTAGAGACTGAAATGAGTGATTTGTTTACAAATACACGCACGCGCTGGCTGTAAAATGAACGAGAAATTGTCACTACTGCACGAAGCGAAGCTGAGTGCAGTATTGACAATTTCGAGTTCATTTTACAGCCAGCAAGTGCGTGTATTTGTAAACAAACCACGAATTTCAAGTCTCTAACCTTTTAATATTCAATCTGAGTTCAATGAAATACAAAACTTGTCATTTTGATGCCAGCCGTTGTGTGATGGCATGATGTATTCTCATTAGTGCACGGTTACTAGGTGATGACGTGACGTATCACAAAATCACGTGATTGAGTTTAGCCAATCACGCGCATGGATTTAGTACATTGAATGAAGATTAAATATTAAACTAGATTACACTAGAAATCGAGGCTCTCGAGAAAACGGCACGCTAAAACACCACCCACGCCCTGTAGAGCACCCAAATATTCTACAGTTAAGCCTTTCTCGTGTTTATCGCACAGGAACGTCACGTTAGACGTAGAGATGAAGCTGGAGACGAAGGCTGTTTACAACGTTATTGGAACTATTATAGGTGATACAGAACCCGGTAAGTCGTGATATAGGGACATATCCGCCTGCATGTATGCTCGCACAGAAGGCAAATGGGACGTGTACTACAGGGTGGTTTTCATATTAACTTTCTCAAATTCATTAATAATACATAAGTGAAAGGCGAAGGAAATCACGCCCCGGGACATGTTTGGATATCTGTTCAAACACGGCTCGCTTTTGCCTCTCTTATTTCTCCGTATGAATAATTTCGTTCGAGACACTATATCGAACTCTGGATACGAATGTTTCATAACATATCACACATCTCAAAGTTTTCCCTATATGCTACAAGGTGCGTCGTACTTTCAACTGTCTTCTTGGTGTTTAATATGTGATGAAACGCTTTATCTCCCGCTTGACATGTTATTTCGTACACGTTTTTCAATGCGAACACTATCTATTAACGTTATCATCACCACATTGACTGGTGTTGCTGTGTGTAGTGGCACTCAGATCTCTCTCCTCCATGATTTGCGTTCCTGGTTTGGCGACCGTGAAAGTTTAATTTGTCCTTGATAATGTCAGCCACGAAGTGGGCCTTGATACGGGCACATTCTATACATACCTTATACTAACCGAGTTCAATGTACGTACTGTAAGCCCCGGACCGGTTTTATCTTCTCCTCTGATGCGAAATAGAAAAATCTCGGTTAGTTTCTTAAGGTGTGCTCCTTTCTTAATTTACGATCCGAGATCAAACGGGTCATGGCGCATAAAAGGGAGCCGATGAATCGACTCTGGACAAGATTTATTGGTTCCTTTGATGTGCCATGATCTGAGTGAAGTTGGATCACAAATCAACATCTGGAGCACACCAAAGGAACGCACTTTTAGTTAACCTTGCACAGTGGTTTTTCTAGTTCTTTCTTTCCCGTTTCTGTTTTTATCAGACAGACTAGTGTTGCTAGGCAACCACAGGGATGCCTGGATCTTCGGCGCCGCAGATGCTTCCAGCGGAACAGCGGCCTTAATGGAGATTGCAAAACTGCTGGGAGAGATGATGGCGAAAGGTAAAAGTATAATGCCGCACTTGGAAGGATAAAAATTTAGCCGTATGTGTTATCACTTGAGGTAGAAAATATATCATGAGAATTGAAAAAGTTATAATTGTTAGCTCAGGAATTCGAACAAAGTCGGTCGAATAATAAATCCTTCAAGTTAACGCAAAAGGAACTGTGTGATAATACGGGTTGGATGGTTGTTCCCAAGTCAAGTTATTTCTGACCATTTAATAGAAAGTGGGACAGTTGCGCTACAGCACGTATTTCTCATTAACATCTTGAAGAGACGCGAGTAGCTGTATTTCCGAAGTAACTGTATCGCGTACTCTTTTTGACTGCACGTGGAGACATCATTGTTTTGAGATAACGTCTTTTCGTGTTTGTATCGTGTATTTGTTATGTTTGTATCGCGATAAAAAAACTCAATTTGATTTTGAGACGACATTGCTGCTCTATAATGAAGACGTTGGGGAAAACACATTTCCGTTGTGGCTTACACAGGCTGGAGGCCTCGCAGGTCCATCGTGCTTTGCAGTTGGGGTGCAGAAGAGCATGGACTGATAGGTTCAACAGAGTGGGCAGAGGTTGGTGTGCAAAGAGAGACTTGTACAATTTATATGATTACATATATGAGCATTGCAGCCTATCACATCAGTAAAATCAAACACGTCAAGTAGTCGCCATTCTAAGGGAGCGCTGTAGAACGGATTGAAGTTTGTTTGAGATGCATTGTTGCATTTTACCACTCTTGGTTTTCAACAGTTAAACTGGTAATCCTACGCTTATTTGCGGGATATGTATGTGTAATCAATTGGTGACGAGTTAAATTAAGGAATAATTTCGGGGCGCGTTTTGCCCAAAATTTTTTGGACAAAACGCAAGTGAAATTATTCCCTTATTTCACGGGTATACCATTTGATTTCTTGTTAATATCATGGGTGACAAATTACTCCTTAACATTTTAAACCTAGACGCCATATTAGCACCGTAGGAGAAGTTGCCGTGACAACATTGTAATTTCACCTGTGAAGTTATAAATTAACGCTGAAATTTCGCGCCAAAATTAAGGAGTAATTTGTCACCCATGATATTATATGTAATATTTATTCTCTGTTGATTCAGCTGTAAATTATGGCCCCTAATACCTGTTAAAGCGCTGCGTTTGTGTTAGTTTGATAAATGCCCCCACCTTTTCTTCCTTAGGATTTTGCCAACCTTTTATTTGGCCGAGCTGTAGCCTATCTTAACGTAGACGTGGCCGTTGAAGGTAAATATACATTTCTTTTTGCATTCATCGCTGGGAACATTGGTAACCTGTGCAATAAGAACATTGGTAACCTGTGGAATAAGAACATCGGTAACCTGTGCAATAAGCACGCCATTTTCACCAGAATTAGCCCAGTTCACCCCAGGAGGTAATGTAGAATTTTGGTTGGTTCCCCGAGCGGTGCGAATTTGGTAACGAAAACTGCTAATAACCGCTATAACTCTTGAATTCTGAAGACTGCGCTTGGAAGACACTGGGAAATATTTGGTTTCGTTCATAGTTTTTCTTTTTTTTTTTCCTTAGGATTATGGAACTTGAATTACCTTTCAGACCAGTCCACAACCTTACAAAATATGAAATTTTGGCCAACATTTTCATACGTATCTCACGCTACCTTAATAGCCTTAATATAACATATCTCGATTACTTAAGTCGTACATATGCGCTATTGACCAAGCAAGCTCGGTGAAGATTGTTGAATCTTTGTTAAGTTCTTCGCAAGAAAGAACGAGGCCTGAGTATGCAACCATCTCGATCGGACAAACTTGCTCATTACCGGATTATTTATTTTAATTTATTCATTTTGTTTTGTTTTGTTTTGCGGGACGAAGCGGGAATTCCACAGCGGGCAAGATAGGCCGCCCGCTCAGGCCGCTCAGGTAACCAATCATAACTCAGGATTCGCCTCATCTTGCCTACTATATAATAAGATGGAGTAGCTCTGTATCCCGCCTATTATCTTAGTACATAATTGTAAACTCTACGCCAGTTGCGAGATGACAATCAATCAGCTATTCAGCAATGCAACATTACCAGCTTGCTTTTGTTTGAAATGTAATAACCTGCAAAACTTTCAACGTGTTGATTGGCTGAGACCAGCAAGTAATCAAATGATTTCAAGTGCAGTCTTGAGGAAATTTTAAAAACTGAAAAAATTGCATTCTCTTTAAAAATTGACTTGAATTAACAAATTGCTTCTCGTGACTTTAACATATATGATTGATGTTTTGGTTTTGAATCCCAGGAAATTTCAGTATGTTGGTTCAGTCCAGTCCTTTGTTAGACTTTGCTTTCATGGAAGCGTCAAAGAAAGTGAGTTGCTCTAATTTTAACCACAAACCCATCAGACTTGAAACATGTGACTGGCTTTGAACGTCTTCAACGACAGCTTGTCCACATTCAATCTACCAAGTACCATATTTGGAAAGCAAGAGAAACCAAATGAATCAATCAGTGCCAACAAGCTTTAACACTGGGGCAAGCAGTTTATAAATATGATACTTGGAAAATATTGAATCTCTGACAGGCTGTGAACGTGAGTTACATGAGGGAAAGTAAATTTAAAACGAAGATGACAAATTATCTTAAGACTTTTTGCATGTGGACGGGTAAAAGAGGAATTTGTTCGGGGGGTGAAGAGAAGTTATGGATTAAGAATAATGGACTTTTTGTTGGAATAATGGAATAATGCCAATAACAGAATTACGACTTTACCGCCAAGAACAGGGGCGGAATAACAGAATTACGACTTCTTTTGGATTTTCTGGAGTAAATATATTTTTCAACGAAATAATGATTTTTTTATTGGAATTGAAAAATGAAATAACGAAAATTTCCGAGCAGGAAGAATGAAATAATGAACATCCGAGTATTCCTCTTTACCCACAGAATATGTGTAGGTAAGCTTTTGACATCCTTCTTGGCCGAGTTGTTTGAACCAGAGTTAATGTAACCCAAGGTTAATGCGAAATTTAAATGCAGGTATGAGAGCTTAAAATGCACATCCGGTACAATTCTATTTGAATACAATTTGACGATTGTATGCTCTAAAAAAAAATAGGGAAAGCTATCAGAGAAAATGCTTTTTCACAAGAGGAAAAGAAACCCGGCCTTCGAGCAATCGGCCACTGATGGGCAGTTCTAAGATATGGAGCATTATGTAATCCAGCAATATACTTGAGGCGACGTTAGGTGACTTAGGCCCAGTTTAAACGTTGAACGTTTCACGAGTCGAACTTAATTCGAATATGGACCGACCCAAATTACCGAAGATACGTCTGTTGATTCAGACGACGAACTTAATTAGCCGTTCTAAATACAGTTTTGAGAAAACCTTTCAACATTGTCAGCAGTTTTCAGGAAATGTGTAAACATGGCGGACACTGACACACACGTCCGTCGCCTTATGTTTCTACAAACCATGATCAGATGATGGAGAAAAAGTCAATTACAAACCATGATCAGATGATGGAGAAAGCGTCAATTAGAAGGAAAAGGATGCAAAATGTATTTCATGGAGACGGCTGATGAATGTCTTGATATCGAGGCTAAAATGTACATTATCAGACAATTTTTACTTAGAATAAGTTCGATTCATTAGAAGATCGACGTTTGAACCACAGTCGATCTGCGCTCGTTCTACTCTTCTGAAGCAGACGGATAGAACGTGTTATCAGTCGATCCAAATTCAGGTGGATGATTTCAACTGATTCAAACGTCTAACTTATAATGAACTTAATTCGCTCAGTTTAGTTCGTCTCATGTGAAGTTCGACGTTTGAACCGGGTCCGAAAGTTAACATTACGTTGCAGTCGGCTAGATCATTAGTCTGGGCGTTAGCTAAACGCACTAACCTGTGGCAAGCGACTGGTAAAAAGCAATCGCTTCATAACTGAGCGCTTGACTTTTGTCCTCCTCTCCTCAAACTCATCACTAGTACATGAAAGAAATAATAAAAGATTCTGTTCGATAAGCTATATCAAACACTCGATAGGTGTGTTTCATTACATTTCTCAAATCATTAATAATGCATAAGAGGAAGACAACGGAAATCAGGCACCGTGACGTGTTTGGATATCCGATGAAGCACGGTTAGTTTTTCATTGTAAATTTCCTCTTCTAAATCCTTTTGTTTGAGAAGCTGTATCATACACTCGATACATGTGTTTCATCAAATATCAAACACCTCGAATTTCGCTTAAAATACTGCATATCGTATTTTCAGGTCTCTTCTCGGTGTTTGATATGTGATGAAACACTGTGTCTCGTGTTTGATACATTACATCAAACACCTCGAATTTTGTCAAAAATACAACGCCTCGCGTCGTATTTTCAACTCTTTCTGTCGTTCTGTCAATTATAAAACACTATATCTCTTGTTTATATCTTGCCTCTCAAACTGATCAATAATTCATAAGAGAAGAACAAAGGAAATCAGGCACCGTGACGTATTTGGATCTATGATGAAACACGTTTTGCATCGTTGATTACTTTTTTTAAATGATTTTGATACATTACTTACTAGTAACTTATTTCAACGAGAATATTAAATCACTTCCAACAGATTCAACAGCCCGAGGCTAATGAGTCAATTTACGACGACTGGACAAAGAAGTTTCCAGATGAAGAAAACTCAAATTTGCCTCTGTGAGTACGGCTTCTTGTAACATTTTTGTGAAAATGTGTCCACCGCACTTGTTTGCTTTTGTCTAAGGGCGCACACTAGCCATGAGGCCCACATGGCAGGAGCTTATCCCAGTTTTGGTGGCTTGAAGCACCTGGGAGTATCGCTCCCCCCTGGATGGGATGCTAGTCTAAAGCACAGTTACCCCCAGTATTATATCGCCGGTACCCATTCATACACCTGGGTAGAGAGAGACAGTGTGGAGTTAAGTTTCTTGTCTAAGGGAATAACACATTGCCATCACCATTCTCCTAATGAGAAGTTCGACACGCTAACCTCTACACTACCGCGTCTCCTCTTTGTCCTTTCCTCTTCTCTTCTTGTCTTGTCCCTTTGGCTTAGGGAAACCTTAACTTGTTGTTTATAATTATCTGTGAGCGTTTTGACTTTACCACGCCAATTCAACCAATACCATTATCTAATAGATCGTTAAACCACGCGCGCTGATTGGCTCATTACCTTGGAACCCTACTTGCGACTCAGGTTAAAAAGACCTTTGTTTCACTTGTTATTTTTTTTAAGAATTGAAAATGGCAGGGACCTAGTTAGAATTTTTCAAAATGGGGTCACGCTATGCAGCGCCCAGGATGTCTAGCAGGTTGCCTATTAAAAACCACGCTTTTCTAGCCAATGAGAACCACCTCGCTTACTTCTCAAACCAGCTGCATAGATGAGTGCATTTCCTAGAGACATGACGGTTTCTATTCTAGCGTCATTTGCACACAACGCAAGAAGGTTATGAGTACCCCAGGAACCTTTCTCACTAGCGACGCCCTTCATGGAGAAGATGGGTTTAATAAAGTCTTGTTCTCTCTCTAGCGTGAAAAAAATGGGTTCCGGAAGTGATCATACATGCGCTTACTTCCGGCTAGGTGTGCCCTCAATCTATTTCCAGTTCACATATGACAGGGTAAGGCATTGATAATAATAATGATAATAAAAATGAGTATTGTCATGTCTTATGACACACTCTTCTTGGTGTAAATGAATGCCTTAAGTTCTGCCAATTCAAACAAGCAATTTCTCTATTATAGAAGTAATAATAATTAAGGCTCTATTTGGTGAGTTCAAAACTTCCAACGCACTCTCAGTAACTCACAATGTAAAGACAAGATAGAAAGAAACGTTACATTGCTAGGTCGAAGATAAAACTAAGTATATTAGATCAAGTCCCGACTTAACGCCACCCGAGAGATTTTATTAGAAAAGTGGCAATGGAGAAAGTGGCTAGTGCATCTCAACCTTCAAAGATGCCATGAATTTTAAGTGGGTAAACTAGCAAAAGCTAGTCTCCACTGAAGTGTCCCAGAACGTTCACTTCTGTTCAGTAGCTTTCTAAAGGATGGTCACACTGCATAGTTTGATCCATTTGGTAAAAAAGTTAGAATCACAGTGTATAGTAAAAGAAACAGTGCCACAGTATGGTGCTGTTCAGCGCCTTTCCAAAAAAATGGTCACACTGCATGGTTTGATCCACAAATGAAAAAGTCTCGACCACATTGTACAATAAAACAAACAGTAACACAGTGCATGCAGTATTGTTCATTAGCTTTCCAAAGAATGGTCTCGTTACATGGTTTGATGGACAGATAAAAAAGTTAGAACCACGGTGCATAGTAAAACGAGCAGTGCAACAGTAGAGTAGCTTTTCAAAGAACGGTCACTGCATGGTTAGTTTCTATGCTGTTCGTCCATTGCAAAACAACAACGTGAAATGAGAATATTTCAAGTTTTCTCTAGGACGCTAGTGTTGAGCCGCAAAATTTCCTGGCAAAACTCTGCATAAATTTCGAACAGTAACAATCAAAATACTTTACCACTCGAAAGGGAAAAAGAAACAAAATCATCATGAATCGAACCTGCCGCCAGGCGCACAGTAGTTGAGCGATTAAATTTTTCACAGGTTTTATTTTCCTTGGCGTCGACGTCGCGTTTACATAAGCTCCTTGATTGGCATTTACCGAAATAATTGTTCTCTTCAATCTCGGTGAATATTGACTTTAGGAATATTTACCTCGTTTTCTGAGTATAATTATTAATAATTGCCTTTTAATCTATACAGAAAAAAATGACCGTTTCTACGTTCCCTGTATACCACTCGGTACACGACTCCTTCCACTGGATGAAGAATTTTGTGGACCGCAACTTCGAGTATCACCGCGCTTTGGGGCAGCTATGGTTGCAGATTGGTCTGTCACTGGCTGAACACGTTTTACTACCCTTCAATAGCACGCGGTATGCTGAACGACTGACTTACTATGCAAAGGACATTCAAGAGAAGTATGAGGGAGCCTTAGCAAAGCAGAACATTTCACTAGGTAAGGAAAACAGTCCACACTAGCCACACTTACACTAAGAATTTATTTTCACATTTTATAATGGACTGACCTGCAGATAGCAATGACCAATCTAGGCAAGTTAGTCTTACAACAGTTAGATTTAGTAAAAGGTTTGAACCCAGCAGTGTCTGACTGGTAACAAAATTTACACGAGTCTTTCGGCCAATACCATCATGGCTAAACTGACCAATCACGTTTAACAGACCAGATTTATAACATCACCGTCTGACAAACACTATTCTCTTAACTCTGAAGATGACTTCCGCTCGGGTTGTCAAAACGTCAGTCACCAACAACAGTTCTTTCAGAACTATCCTTACCCAGACGATCACAATATACAAACAACAGTTAAATTTGCAACTAAGTAAATAAGTGGTAATAAATAAATTAGACAATGAGTGTGTAGAAGAGCGAGAGAAGGCAATAAATCGAGAGAGAAATGAGAAAAAGAAAGTGTGAAGAGAAGGTATCGTTGGTTCCAGTAATAGAGGTTGCACGATATCACCATTTGGATAGGTCTACATTTTTATCAGTGCCGATTCAATATAGTTATTTTTGTTTTCCAAAATGTTTAAGAGAAATTGATGAATTAATTTTGATTAATTAATTTTGAATTAAGGAAAGCGAACTTGTTGGCTTATCAAAGCACGTGATCGGTTTCTTATAAAGCGGGTTTTGGGATAGAGGACTGTAATCACAATAGATCAATCAATCAATCAATTTATTTATGGCTCATGTAAGAAACGCTCCACCAGTAAACTACAACCGTACTACTACAAGGACCTAACCACAATACCAGGTTCTACATTCCCTACTCTTCCTGTGGGTTCTTTAACGTCCCAAGAAATTATTGCGAAATTATTACATGCCCACAGTCCAATAAACAAGTGTAGACGTCATCCAAGCCAAACGCGGGAAAACACGTGCGAACCACGTGGTTTTATTGTAGTTCTTTCTTCTTCTCCTCCTTTTTTTATTCTTGGAGAATGGTGCAATATCCTTTAACCAGTGACATTTTGTATTGATGCAGAACTAAAGCAAACACGAAATCGCTCTCTACAGTCAATGGAGAACCACTCTATGAACTGATAGTGTCTCTCCGCGGACGAACACTATCGCATTACGTGATCGATTTAAACCAATAAGAATCGGAGAAAATTTGGACTTGAACTGTAATTAACAATTAGATTATGAGCTCGAGAATCGAGAACGAATAATCTTACAAATGAATATAAATGAATCATCTGTGGGTGAGAAAAATACCAAAATACTAAATCTTCCTGCGAGACTTCTCTAAAGAGCAAAGATGCGGCCATTTTGAAAACGATCTTCAACCAAGTGCTGTCTAATGGCTGATAGTCTGCAGTAGCTCAGCCAATCAGATTGTGGCATTTTCATTAGTCTAGAAGTAGATTTTTACTGTTGTCTGTTGGTATAAATCTACTAGCGTTCTATTCCAAATGCCGCGCTCTGATTGGCTACGCTACCCACTATCTATTCTGGGATAGATAGTGATTAGCGTGGCAGTGTGCCCTTGCTAACAAAATGACGACCGCTTCTTCATGTTTTCGAAGTGTCCGTGAAGAAGATTTAAACAGTTTACTGGTCGAGGCTGTTCCAGAAAAGACCTTAGTGCCTCTGGATGTTTTGAAAGAAACATCAAAGCCATGTTTGTGCAGGCTGATATAAACACAACTATCAACCAAAAACAGCGTCTGTACTACCTCTTCAATTTTACTACGAACAATAAGAGTGTTTTTGTACCGAAGATTAGTGTATAGCGATTATTCTCAAAGGCATCCTGACTAACCTTTAATTTTATTTTTTTCCGATAGAAAACTTCATGACTGCCATAAACAACTTTACCGCCGCCGCGTCTAAATTCCAGGCCTTCCTGCAGTCAGTAGATCGCAAGAGGTATGTATATATATAGACATTCAAGTCTCCTTTCAGTAACAGTAAACTATAAAGCAACCTCTTCAAGTCAGAGATTATGAATTGATTTAACGTCAAATTCTTCAAACTAACATATAAGAAACTATATGGCTCTGTATGGCTTTGGAGAAGTGTTATGAGAATGGTGTATTATTAACTAGTTAGTTGGTTGTATTTATGTAGTTAAGGATAACCTTGCACCTGCGCACACAAGCAATAAAGGCTCACACAATAACAGCTTTGTCCAGTCTGTGCAGCATCCTTTAAGAGTACTGCTACTCTGGCAAAGATTTTAGTGATTAAATCTTAGCAGTAATTAATGTAAAATCCGCAAAACTAAATTATACCACCGTTAGCTTATCACGTATTTCGGAATACAGTGCCCGGGATGTCCCATTTCATTTGTAAAGGTAATCAAGTAATTTTAAGTGCAGTTTGGAATGAGTAACTACGAGTCAATTTTTCAAAGACAATAGAATTGCGTAAGTCTCCCTGTCGAGTGCGATTTATTATCTTCGAAATATTCCAGTGCTCGTCATTAATTGTTCCAAATTGTACTTCATTGTAAATCATTTCACTACTTGTTAATAATATAGGTGTATAGTTATGATTTGTCAAGAAAATCCTGGTAGGTCGCACTTAAATACAGACAATAATTCTCAGTCATGAAGCAAAAGCGCTGCGACATCTAGAGATCTAATGCGATTAGAGGCTACTTTGGGGCTGCAAGGTTCCTGAGGGAGAGAATAAGGACAGGGGGGGATCCGAAAAGTGGTCATTTGTTGCGCGCGATGATGGGAATGCATGCAGGGTTGGCGCAGTGGTGAAAGAGCTCGCCTTCCACCAGTGTGGCCCGGTTTCGATTCCCGGAGCCGGCGTCATATGTAGGCTGAGTTTGTTGGTTCTCTACTCTGCTCCGAGAGGTTTTTCTTCGATTCCTTCTTTGCCCTGTCCACAAAAACCAACATTTGATTTGATTTAATTTAATACGATTTGACTGTATTTCGTTTTTGCTTGCAGTGTCCCCAATTAGTACATCAGTGCTAGATACAGTTGGCACTCAAATAAATTTCATTATAATTATTATTATCCTTATTATAAGTAAGACGGGGCTCTTGAATTGAAGAGAGACGTCATACAGATTTTAATTTAGTGGGCTTTCGCCAGTGATGTATTTCTATCTTTCTTAAATTTTTTTTTCTGTTCTCTTCTCTTTCGATTGATAACTGCGATCCAAAATTTTTTCCACTCCAGTCCTCTGGCCGTGCGCATGGCAAATGATCGCCTGATGGAGCTGGAAAGAGCGTTTATCAGCCCCCAAGGACTGCCGGGAAGACCTTTCATGCGGTAAGTTGACAGCAAAATATATTTTGAGAACGTTTTTTTGTCAGCGTGTTACAGCGTAGCTCAGTTTGTGAATGTCCTGAAATTCCTTAATTCCCGCTTGAGTTGTCCACCACATCACACTACATCGCAACCATTTTGACTCGATGTGCTGGCGACTGCGCATGCCGCGGCCGGTGAGCGAGAGCCCGCTGATATCGTTGAAGTCCCACATTTTTTCGTCTGTACAAACATCTTTATATTTAAGTTTTCCCTCTCCAAACAGATTCCTCTCATGAAAACCATAAAACTAGTTTAATGGCCTTTCTCGCGCAAGTCTCCAGTTCCTGAGTTGAAGAGCGTCCTTGCTAGAATCTGAATAGTCATAAGTCCGACTTCTTTGGAGAAAACTTTTTTCGAGTTTGTCTGTGACACGATCATGATATTTCTCAGCTTCTGCTTAAACCATCGAACTGTGTTACTTATTTACTTATTGCAGCGAATATGCATACGTCATTGACTTACTTTGTTTCATCTCTAAGACATGTGGTATTCGCTCCCAGCGCCCACAACGCTTACGCGGGTAGCAGTTTCCCAGGTGTGGTTGATGCACTGTTCGAGGTTCAACAGTCGAACGAGAAAGACTGGGATCAAGTCGAGAAGCAGTTGTCAGTTGTGGTGTTTCATATACAAGCTGCCATCAACGTCATGAGCCTTGAGTTTATCTGATGCCACATGTCAACAAGCCCTGTTGCTATAATCTAACACGGTTTTCAGTTTACTGTCGAAATAAATAATGGGGTTTAGTTTTAGTTTTGCAAAGCTGCGAGAAGCTAGTTAACTAAAAAAAATTCGCGCCACTCTCTTAACCGATAAGGAATAAAAACAAAACCAGTTGTAACATGCGTACTTATAATGGTTTTCCCGCACTTTGAACGGACGATATGTATAGCATATTTGCCACCTTGCATAGGCTGACTGCATTCTGATTGGTTCATTTGTCTTCGTACATCTGTTGTGATTGACTGAGTTAATACTGTGGTTTTGGTTTTACTACAGAGATTCGCAAACCTGCTATACATACTCTAAATTGTGTGCAGTTTGTTAATTCGCTCTAGCTTGTCTCATATTTTCTGGGGCATGTTTATGTACATTGTGCTATGCTAAATCTTGAGTCTGCTACTGCACTGCGAGCAGCCATTTTGCATGTAAGTGCCTGTGAATGTCTACATTCAATCTACCAACTACCATGTTTGGAAAATCGAGAAAACCAAATAACCTAATCAAATTGGCCTCTCTGAGTAGTCTCACCTACTCACCGGAAAATACCCACCGCTGATCAAAACATGATGGTCACGTTGTAAATCTGTAAAGTTGTTTACGACGCGCCACAGAAGCAGAACACTGTAACAATCTCGAAGACTGGGGCTAGCAGTTTCCCAGTATCTTCCTTGGGAAATATCGAAGATTAGTGCATCATGTAAGCCAGTACAAAACATCCGCGGATCTTTTTTTAACTTTCCGGATGCGATGCGCACTCGAAAGCCCAAAATTTCACCTATATATTTAAGGAATTCTGTCCAAAAAGTTCTTAAAAGAGCTCT
Organism: Ricordea florida; assembly: GCA_949710005.1. Lineage (NCBI taxonomy): Eukaryota > Metazoa > Cnidaria > Anthozoa > Corallimorpharia > Ricordeidae > Ricordea > Ricordea florida. The sequence continues at coordinate 1,830,625 of OX453284.1, forward strand.
GTTTCCCCTTCTTTAAGATATCTGAGATATCTTGTGCAGGCTTACATGGTTCACCAGCCATATCGAATCTGGAAAAGCTGTGAATGCGTGTTACGCGTTTCGAGTCTTATGGGTTTCGGGTTCCAAAGGCCGGTATCTAATGATTACGTGGACTTAATTATCTATGCCTTAACGGCAGCATTGGTTTTGCTATTCATCTCGCTCGGTTTGGTTGTGGTCGGTAGTCTACACAAAGGGCAAACTGTGCTATTAAAATTATAAACACACAGCGGTTTAGACTCTGCATATGAGTTTTCTTTTTACTTGTTTGTACTTTTTTGAATACTGGTTTACAGTGCAGTCACTCGAGCCAAGGCCACCCGAACAAATTTTCGTACAAAGTATCCAATCACATCTCGAGTATCTAAACAATAGAATCTAGCTCTTCAAATGTTATATATTTCGTTTAAAACGTGTATAACTTGCTCTATAACTATACTTAACATCAGTTAAGATGAATCATCAGTCAAAAAGAATCATCGCTACAAATCTAATTATCAGTGTCAAAAACAGACATTGAAAATTTGTATAAAAATTTATCTGGGTGCGCGCTTTGGTTCGAGTATTAGCATTGTAATTCAATTTGTAAGGTACATAAAAGCATATAATGTTTTAAATTGAACTGTCAGTTCAAATAGGACGTATTTTAAGAACTGCTAATAAAAGGTCTTTTCCTGGCTGATCTTTGAAAGAAGTGTTAAAGATGTTCTTGTACCTGTCTTTCATTATCCTTTAGACACAGGAAGAATACATACAAATATTTACCAATGCAACTATTAAATTACTAAAGAATATATGTAAAATGAAATATATTCATAAACTCTTGCATTGAAACGTTTTATTATTAATTAATCAAGGGTGACTGGCTTGTCAACAATGTCAACAATCAACAATGTCAACAATCAACAATGTCAACAATCAACAATGTATTCCTACATGCAAATACCCTCTGCCTTTGATGTGTATTTATGGGGGTGCTGGCACATTTTTATTCTAATTTTATTCTAATTTTATTCTAATTTTATTCTAATTATAATAATAAGATTTTATAAGTTCTGCTGGCACATTTCACATCGGTTAAGCCTTCATCAAACCTTCCAGGAGCGGGGCGTACCAAGCCTATACAAAACCATAGATAATCTGTTGCAAAACCAATGTGAAGATGATGCGGGGACCTGGCACATTTTATAATGTTTTTAAAATAAAAATAATTTAAAGAAAATAAAATTAGAATATAATAAGAAGAATAATTAATATACAAAATGGAACAACAATTACGAAGATTAAATGTTGTACAACTGAAACATTTATCTAGATGGTATAATATTCCCGGTCGATCTTATTTTAATAAAAGGGAATTTATTGAAGCGTTGAGTAATATTCCTGAAATAACTAATAATATTCAACAAATCATTGATAATATTGCAGGGATTGTTAATGAGCTACGTAATACACCAATGAGACCAAGAAACCAACCAAATTTACCTCTTCCAATTCCGAATATTGAGCCACCACCAATGAGACCAAGAAACCAACCAAATTTACCGCCTTTAACTATTCCCCAACCAATGCCCGGCACACCACCCGGCTCACCAGATAGATTTAGACCTGGAACTCCTCCAAATCAACCTACAATAAATAAACCTAAACCAAAACGACCCCCACCGCCTAAACCAACACGCCCACCACCTCCCATTCCAATAAAATCATCAATAAAACAAGATTCGATTAAAAATACAAAACAAACTCCTTTTTTAGGAAATGTATTAAACAAGTTTTGGAATTTTGTAAAACCATATATTCCTAAAAAAGTAAAAAATAAAGCAGAAGAATTAGCTAAAAATTTTATAGAAAGATATAAAAAAATAAATAAGCCCAAAGAAATAAAGTCACCACCTAAAAGAGATTATAATAAGGAAGGCGCAAGACCAAAAACAAAACCAACTAAATCTACTTCAAAAAATGATAGGGATTACGAGAAGGAAGGTGCAAGACCAAAAATATTAAAAAGAAATGAGGAAAAAGAAAATGCGGAAGATTTTACACCAAGGGAATATGAATCAGCTATTAATGGTAATTATATAAGCTATAGGATTGAAGGAAATAAAAAGAATGATGAAAAGACATTCTTACATAAAATAAAACCAAAAGTTATAGATTTACTTAAACAAAGAGTTAAATTAAAAAAATCATTAAAAACTAAATTTATATTTTCATGTATGTTCAAGAGAAAAAATCTTGTTAATAGGGAAATTGAATACTGTGTTACACCATTTCCTTCTGAAAAATCAGAAATTGTTCTTGAGGCAACAGATTTATCAGAATTATTTGATAGATTAACAAATCAACAACTTATATTATTTGAAAATTTTATAAATAATGGATCTGGTTGGGAATTCGTAAGCGTAGTATTCTTTGATATTTTCATAGATCGTTTTGTTCCCCTTTTAGGAGGGTCTTATATTCCATTACCACAAGAATTGTTAAACAGGAATGCTCTTATTAACCTTAAGAATTATGATAATGAATGTTTCAAGTGGTGTGTAACACGAGCAGTTTATCCAACTGATAAAAATCCACAAAGAATAACTAAAGAATTGATAGAACAATCTAAGAATTTTAATTGGGATGGAATTAATTTTCCAAGCGCAATACAAGATGTTGTTAATTTTGAAAACCAAAATGATTATGATATTGCTATATATGGATATGATGAGAAAATAGGGGTATATCCTATAAAAAGAAGTAGTAAACGAGGATTTAAATTGATTAGATTACTTTTATTAACAGAAGAAACAAATGAAGAAAATAAAGATGAAGAGCTAAATAAACACTTTGTTTTAATAAAGAATATTAGTGCTCTTATAGCTAGGCAAGTTACTAAACGTAAATGTAAGTTGTATTTTTGTGATAATTGTTTGCACCATTTTCATTTAAAAAGTTCATTGGAAAAGCATGAAGGATATTGTTATTTGTACAATGAAGCTAGAATTGATATGCTAAAAGATAAAGATGGCAATCCTTGTTTTATTTCTTTTAGAAATTTTGTGAAAAAAATGAGAATACCTTTTGTTGCCTATGCAGACTTTGAGTGTATTTTGAAAAAAATAAAAAATAATGGGCTCCTAGATAAAAGCAAAAGTTTTACAAATAAATATCAAACCCATAAACCAGTTGCATTTGGCTGTTATATTAAGAGTTTTAATGAAAAAATATGTAAATCAAGATTTTATAGATATACAGCCGAATCAGAAGAAGATGATGTGGCGCAGAAATTTGTTGAATATCTAGAGAAAGAATTTAAGGAAATTTATAAAAAATGTATTAGTTATAATGTAAAAAGATTCAAAAAGTTTAATAAGAAGAATATGATAGAAAATGATAAAATAAACTATGAAAACGCAACTCATTGCCATATATGCGAGAAAGAATTGGGCGAAGATAAGGTAATAGATCACTGTCATCTTACAGGAAAGTATAGAGGAGCAGCACATAAGGAATGCAATTTAAATTATAAGATTCCAAAATTCTTTCCTGTCATAATTCACAATTTATCGGGATATGATGCTCATCTATTTATTAATAATCTTGCTAAAACAGAAGGTAAAATAAAACTCATACCAAATAATGAGGAAAAGTATATTTCTTTCTCAAAAGAGATTGTAGTTAACACCTATAAAGATAAAGAAACTGGTGAGATGAAAGATGTTAAAAAAGATATCAGATTCATAGATTCATTAAAATTTATGCAATCCAGCCTTGACAAATTAGCAAATAATCTTCCAAAAGATTCTTTTGAAAATAGTAAAAAATACTATTCTGGAGAGAAATTAGAGTTATTGTTGAGAAAGGGAGTATTCCCATATGATTGGCTTGATGATTTTGATAAATTAAACGAAACCCAACTTCCACCAAAGGAATCTTTTTACTCAAAACTTAGAGGTGAAGATATTTCAGAAGATGATTACCAACACGCTAAAAAGGTATGGGAAACTTTTAATATGAAAACAATGCGAGATTACCTTAATCTATATCTCCAGTCTGATGTGTTATTATTAGCCGATGTTTTTGAAAACTTTAGAGATGTTTGTCAAACAAATTATGGTTTGGATCCTGCTTGGTATTATACAGCGCCAGGTCTGGCTTGGGATGCAATGTTAAAGTTAACCAAAATTGAATTGGAGATGATAATCGACATTGATATGTTAATTATGATTGAGAAAGGCGTTCGAGGTGGTATAGTCCAAATATCAAACAGATATGCTAAAGCAAATAACCCATACATGAAAGAATATGATCCCAAAATGGTTACAAATTATATACAATATCTAGATGCAAATAATTTATATGGTGGAGCAATGAGTAAACCACTCCCCACTCATGGTTTAAGATGGATGACTAAAGAAGAGCTAACAAACTGGAAAAATATGCCATGTATATTAGAGGTTGATTTAAAATATGCAAAACAACTTCATGATTTACATAGTGATTATCCGCTTGCTCCAGAAAGAATTAAGGTTAATAGGGTTGAGAAATTGATACCAAACCTAAATGATAAGAAAAAATATGTCGTTCAACACGAAACTCTAAAAAAATATGAAAGTCTAGGATTAGAAGTAACAGATATTCATAGAGGAATTACATTTAAAGAGTCTGCATGGTTAAAACCATACATTGATTTGAATACAAAATTAAGAGCACAAGCGAAAAACGATTTTGAAAAAGAATTCTTCAAACTTATGAATAACTCTGTATTTGGTAAAACAATGGAAAATCTTAGAAAAAGGGTAGATATAAGATTAGTAACGAATGAGAAAGATGCAAAAAAATTAATATCAAAAGCAAACTATAATCGCCGTACTATTTTTTCTGAAAATCTTATGGCTATACATATGAATAAAACACATATAAAATACAATAAACCTATTTATTTAGGAATGTGTATTTTAGATATAAGTAAAGAAATGATGTATGACTTTCATTATAATTATATCAAACTAAAATATGGAGAAAAAGCTAAATTACTTATGACAGATACAGATAGTCTTGTATATGATATAGAAACAGAGGATTTCTATAAGGATATAAGTCTAGACGTTAGAGAAAAGTTTGACACAAGTAACTTCTCCAAAGACCACCCATCAGGTATTGAGACGGGGGTAAACAAAAAAGTAATTGGCAAGTTTAAAGATGAAACCGGGGGTAAAATAATAACTGAATTTGTTGGCCTGCGGGCTAAACTATATTCTTTCAGGTTGGATGATGGTAAAGAGATAAAAAAGGATAAAGGAGTAAAAGAATCAGTTGTAAAAAATACAATAAAATTTGATGATTACAAGGAATGCTTGAACAGCAAAGCAAAGCAGATGAGAGAAATGCCAGTAATAAGAAGTTATAAGCATTTTGTTTATACTGAAACTGTTAATAAAGTTGCACTATCTGCTGATGATGATAAGAGAATCATTCAAAAAGATGGAATACGTACTCTTCCATATGGTCATTATCGGGCGGAGCCCTCCCCAGCAGAGCTGGATCTTACCAAAACAGAATCAGGTGGTAATTGTGTATCATAAGGAACAACCTGTAATTCTTCACGTACAAATCCTCGTCGCGGGCCATCTTGTAAATAATATAAAACTGGTTGATTAGGTGAAATTATACTTTTATAAATATTATAAACTTTTATACTCCAAATTGGATCTGTAGCGCGTCTTTTTTCTCCACCTTCTAGTTCACCGGGGGATAATAAATATCTAACTTTAACCTCTGGAGGTAGTCTAACCTCATCAAGACCAACAACTCGGCGATATCTTTTAGTTTCAATATCAACCTCTTTCATTTTTATAGCATCATCGGGCTCTTTACCGGTTAATCTAGTTGGTGTATTATTCAAAGTTTTTAGAATATCAGATAATCTTTTAACCCATACTCTAGACCTTTCATCACTAATCATTTCTTGCGCATATTGATGACTAAATAACTTTTCTCCCAATATTTTGTTTGCATTTTCTACAAATGCTTGAGCTCTATGATTACCAGCTTCACTTCTTTGTATTCTAACATTATGGTAATTCATGAGTTTTGTAACCTCACCCATAAATTCTTTTCCAGGATCAGCCATTAATGTTTTAGGGTATTTCAATTTTCGGGAATATATTTTTTTAAAAGCTTCTGATATCTCACGACTTTCTTTTGTGGTTAATGGTTCCGCATCTTTATATCTTGAAGCTACATCAACCACAACTAATGCATATTTATATGTTTTTCTTCCAACTCTATCATGCGGTAAAAATAATAAATCTGCTTGATGAATCTGATTTGGTTTATCCACCGTCCAATGAGGTCTGGGTATATATTTTGGAGCTGGAAGATATATTTGCCATATTGCTTGTTTCTGTAACCATTGTTTTGCTTCATTTTCACTTACTTTCGCTTTACTAGCTAATTTAGAAATTGCGGAATATCCTTTCCAATATCCTTCGGTTGAATAATATATCCGCTCGAGTAGCGGGGAGGGCTCGGCGGAGCCGGGAGACCCTTTGGGTCGTTTTGCCCGATTTTTTGACAAAGTAGAACTCATTTAAAGATTAGTCAAAGTATCTTATAAATCAAGTATGACTTCTGAAAAAATTAATCCAAACAGAATTCCACGAGAACCATTTGGTTTGAAAGCTGAATCAACGCTGAACCGAATTACTCTCAATCCATCATCAGCCAGCCCCGGTGAAACACTATATATAAATATACCAAAACTTTCAGAGAATTTAGTGATTGTGCCCGGAAGTGTATCTCTTCTATTTGATTTAGATGTTGTGGGTCATGCAAATAATACGGTTGTTAATAATTTGGGAAGTAATCTTTTATCCAGACTAAAAGTTCTTTTTGGAGGTGAAACATTGCAAGATACACAAAGATATGATCTATTTCAAACATATCATGATTTATTCTTAACCGAAGAAGAGCGCGAAGATAGATTAAAACAAGGTATTTCTTCTCTAAATATTAGAAAACTTAGAACAAAAGCTGGTGATGCAAAAACACAAGATGTAAAAGAAGTTGCTCTCGCTAATGTTCACGGTTCAAAGTATAGAATACCAATAAATCATCCTATTCTAAACGATCGTGGCGTTTTTTATCCAAAAGCATTAGAAAATCATTTAATATTTGAGATTACACTTGCTCCAATTAATAATATTGTTGTTTATTCTGACACTACTAAAACACCATCATATTCAATCAAAAACTTGGAGTTAGAATATTCTTCAATTTTAAGCGAATACTTAGCCCGCGAGGCGCAATCAACATATCAAGTTGGTAAAGGATTCTTTTATGAAAATATTACTTTACACAAAACTTTTACATTTTCCATAGGCGGTGATGGTGTTATTAATCAACATATTAATTTGCCAAGAAGATCAATGAGCGGAATATTATGTTTGTTCTTATTACCGCAAGTTGCAGGAGCAAGGGATTCTGAAAATTTTTATAATCCTGGTATATCTTCTGTTAATATTGATGTTGATGGTGTGCCAAATCGAATATACTCTAGGGGAATGATTCCATCAGATCTTTGGGAATCTGTGAAAAAACGGCTTCATAGAGATGATGGTTTACAAATTTCACTAAAAGAAAAGGATTTTTATGCTGATAAGTTTGCTCTTTGGGTTGATACGAGAACCCACCCCGATAATAGTATTCATGGTGGAGGACTAGCACTAAATAATACGCATGATGGTGTAAAAATAGAAATTAAAAGGAAACAAAGTGGATCAGGAACAATAACTTGTTATATGTTTGTTGTGGCTGATGCAATGATGGAAATAATGAATTCAAGTTTGAGATCAATTAAGTACTAAAAACATAATGTTATGATACAAAAATCATGGAAGATTTACGAGATAAAATTCCTTTTCATTGTATTATAACAGGACCAACAAATTGTGGGAAAACAAAGTACCTAATTGAACAGCTCCGAGGTCCTTTCCGAAAAGTTTTTGAATACATTGTTTTAATTTGTCCAACTTATTCTAAAAATAAAACCTATCATAATTTTGCCCGAGGAGATAAGAGGTTTTATGTATTATCACCTGATGCTAGTAACATTGATGAGATTAATGAATTGTTAACTGATTGTCAAACTATATTCACCGGAACAAATACACTAATAATTTTAGATGATTGCGCTGTATCCACTGATCTGAAGAAAAGATCTAATAAGTTTATAGATTTAGCATTCTCCGGAAGGCATCACGGTTTATCAATGTGGGTTCTCACCCAGCAATTAACTTCGATAGCAAAACCATTCCGGGAAAATGTAGCCTGCGTTGTTACTTTCCATAACCCATCGCAGAAAGGTATGAAAATGTTTTTCGAAGATTATGGCGGTGATTTGGATTATGAATTAGGTAAAAAGTTTGTACAACTCCTTAAAAAAGAAAAATATTCTAGGCTATGTTTGAGTTTGCGTTACCCATTTAATTGTTATTTGGAATTACCTGCGCTGATTTAAAGAACTAACTTTAGGTAAGAAAATTCTAAGATGACAGAAATTGAAGATTATATCGGCTCTGCCGGTCTGAAGGATATTAAAGAAAAGAACGACCAACCGAATGGAGAAACGGTAAAAGATGAGATAAAAGATAATGAAGTTGAAGTTAAACAAGAATCACTAGCCATTCTCGCTACATTGGGAACTACAAAGGATTATTTAGGGGTTGATATGAGTCTGGGCGATGTAAAAAAATTATCAGTAAAAGATATTGAAAAATATTTTAATCGATATCAAGCGGTAATGGGAAAGAAAATTAGTGGCGGGGTGGTAGATTCATCCCTTCAATTAATTTCTAAAATTATTTCTTACATGGTTCCTGTGGATGATATTGATGCCCTTTGTAATGATTTGAAGAAGGATGATTTAGTTAATCGCGAACTGACAAACATTGTTGGGTTATTAGCATTAAAAGCAGGAAGACTGGCTGCACTTGCTAGCGGATTATTTCAAGTAGCTAAACACGTTAAAATAGGAAAAATACAACAAAATACAAGTGAAAAACCAGTAAATTCTAACACATCTGATCAAGAAATTAAGCAATCTACTGAAGGTATTGATACTGCATATTAAACAGATCTAAAAACTTATTTGTAGCATCTAAATAACAATGTCTGAACAATCTGAAGTAGAAGTAAAAAATACTGAGCAAATTACTAGGGAACCACCTAAAGAATCTAATTCATCAAAAAATAAAGAAAAAGATCCAAAAAAAGTTGCTGCTGGTAAAAAATTAGCGGAATATAATAGAAAAGCAAAAGAAGCATTAGCTAGGGAAATGAAACGCGAAGAGTCCTTACGAGCCGAGGAGCAAGACCGACTGAAGGGAGGAGAAGAAAATGAAAATACAAATAGCGAATCAAATCGAGCAAAGCCCTCCAGCGAAGCGAAATCATGGATACCAGAGTTATCTTTTACTACTGTTTTATCTGTTGTTGGATTAGGATTTACAGCATTTGATCTTTTTATGAGATATCGAGAAAAAGCTAGAGATGGATACACTGAATATAAAAATAGGATACCTGATTTAGCGCAAGTTCCGCAAATACCCCAACCTTCAAAAATTCCATTGTCTCTAACTCCAAAATCTTTAGGAATGGAATAATCTCTAAAGTCATCTAAAGCTTTCTCTTTGATTTAGTAAAAATCATGTCAAGCGAAAATAAACTTGTGAAAACTGTTACTGATTCAGCGGTACTTATTGGATTAGGAGCTGGAGTTGGGTATGTAGCTAAAAAGATGATGAAAGAATCATTTTTGAATGACCCATCTTCAAGTATTACAAATTACGCAAAATGGGTTGCTGTATTGTCGGGTAGTATGTATCTAAAAACATATTTAGAGGATCAAAAGATTTTACCAAAATAATAAAACATGGCATTAGTATCATTAGGAATGATGGGTTTAGGAGCTGTATTAAATGCAACCGCCTTTGTTGGCGGAAACTATCTTGCAAAATATCTATCAGGTAATAAAACAGATACAGAAAAAATACGACACGATAAAGCATTAGAAAAATATCAAAAAGATTATGCAGAATATCAGAAAAATAGACAGAAACTAATTGATTGGAAAATTAAGAAAAAAGATGAAAAATATCAAGCATCAAAAAATATTTCAAAAACAAATGAACAATTTGAATTGTATGAACAAATGCAAGAACCAAAATTCTCTGATTATTATAAACCAAGCGATGATCAAAAGAATGGTGAAATGTTATATGTAGGAGGAGGAATGTTGGCTTTAGGGTATGCGGTCAGTAAATTATTTTAAACAATTATTTTTGTTATGTAACCAGTAATTGGGTTATATAACATAATTTTATTTATTATTAAGTTTACATAAGGCTTCCATTATCTGAATCTGAATCATCTTCTTGTTCCATAAATTCAGCATATGATTTACAATCAGAAACAATTACTTCAGGATTATATTTTGGTTTAGCCAATAATTTTTTAATTTCAATTTGTGGTTCTATATATGCTTCATAAAGTTTTACCTGAAGAGAAATTATTTTTGCGCCAATAAATATTGATTCAATTTTGATTGCGCATTCAGCGCGGCAGCGTTTATTCATTAAATCCTTATATTCCATTAATTCATCATTTTCCATATTATAAAATTTTGTTAGAAACCTATCTTCTCTTTTTGAGTAGATTAATTTTGCATATAGTGTTGGACCTCTGCCCTCAGCTTTACGCATAAAAGTTTTGTTTTTGTTATCTGTAATTTTTACCATTTTCCAATATAGAGGATTTAAACCACCCTTTGTTTTTGTAAGATCAGTCCTCAATAATTCAAACTTGTCAATTTTTTCTCTATTTTCTATCAAATGATCTATACAACAATCCACTATTTCATTAAAACCATTAATCCATTTTTCTTCTTCAGGAGTGGGTTCATCTTTACTCCATAAACACAAAGGAAAAGTATATCCTGTAACTTTTTGTGTTTCTTGACTTTTATTTTCTGAAACTCCATATGAATACAAACGACCAGTTGGAATAACAAGTTCTCCTTCGGTTCCATCTTCATTTTTTGTAAAAATATTAATTCGCTTAAATTCAATCTTTGGCTTAGTTCCAGGAACTTCTCCTGAAATTGGTTTAGAAAATATCATGCGATCTTTTGGAATGTAATTATTAATATTTGTTAATTGTGTGCTTTCATTAATCATTTTATTTTACTTTTATATTTATTTTCTTTTATTTAAATTCATTTTTTTTCTTTTCAAAATAACTTTAGGCGTTATCTACCCCGATTTTCCCGTTTGCTTTGCTTGTTTAAAGATTTCTTACTGATGAGTAAAAATCATGGCAGAAGAAATGGAATTAGAAGATTTGCCAAAAGAAACTGATGATGATAATGATGGTGAGGATGAGGCTGATACATTTTTTGAAACCCCAAACACATCTACAACCTTTGAACAAGATTATGCTGGTTATGATGATTATAACCAACAGAAGGGGCGGGCTGAATGGGATAAACAAGCTGATCGACCCAAAGGGTCTCCCCGCTCCGCGGAAGGGGGGAGTCCGGATAATTTTAGAGATGAGGAATATGATAGAATGAGAGAAGCGAGGCAAAAACTCAAACGTTATTATCCAAATTACAATCCCAATGACAGCCCATTTAATGTGCGATTTGGAGAAAATGGTAGTATAGAAGGAAAATTAAGTATTGCTGGTAATAATGTGTGGCATACATTAGTTGATGAAAATGGAGTTCGTAACACAGAAAATTTACCAAAAACATTTAGAAAAGCTCTGCGTGCTGATTATGAAACCATGTTGGAAAAATATAATGATGTTAAATCCAAATTGAACGAAGAAAAAGAAAAACACAATGAATTAATTTCTGCAGTTAAGGGAATAGATTCGCTTTTAGCAACTCGATCGGTTGAGATTAGTCAATACGATGAAAGAGAAAAAGAACTTAGACAATTTATTGAAAAACTTCAGGTACAAAAAGCAGAAAATAAAAGTCTTTTCGATCAAACCGCTAAACAGAATATAGAATTAAAAATACAAGCGGAGAAACTTTTGGATGAAGTAAAATTATACAAAGAAGAAATAGATAAATACAAAAAGGATAAATCTAATTCAGAAATGTTAAAACGCGGTAATGATAGATTACAAAATGAGGTTGATAAATTAGAAGAACAACTTAGAAATAAAACAATTTCCATGGAAGAACAAATATCAAATATTGATGGTAAAAAAGATGAAATACTTAAAAATTTACCATTGCGAGAGCGTATAAAATACTTATTCAAAAAATATGGATTTACGGTATTTGCGGTTGTAAGCGCTGTGGGTATTATCATTGGGGTTATAGTTTCTAATCTTTCTAAAGGTTTATCAACATTAGGCAGGGGAGTTGGTAATGGTTTGAAAACTTTAGGTAAAAAACTGGGTGAAATATTACCGGGAATGGTTGGCGCAATAGTTAGCTTTCTATTCAAAACAGCAGGTCAGGTTATTGGATTTTTAGGTGAAAATGCTTGGCTTTTGATATTGGCTGTGGTTTTATATTTTGTAGAACAGTTTAAAAAGAGACCCTCCGGGCCGCGAAGCAAGAGTAAGTAGGTTTAAAAAGTAGCACATTGATCACTAAAATACTATGGCAGATTACACTGGAATTTATCCTCATCTTCCAAATAATAATGATAACGTTATTAATTTCAGGTTACAAAAATCAAGTGAAGTATTGCAAAATCTTGAAAAAGAAATTAAACATTACGAAAATGTAAGAAAAAAATACAATAGAGCTAGAGGAATATTTACAAGAATAAGCGTTAGTGGTGGATTAATTTCAGTTATTCTATCCGCAAGCGGTTTAGGAACTTCACTTAGTGGTTTTGGAGCTATTGTTGGTATACCTTTGGGTGTTGTTGGCGGTGTTTTTGGTGGAGTATCGGTTATATTTGGATTTGCATCGAAAAGGCTTTCAAACAAGGTAAGTAAACACGAACAAACGGCTGCAATCGCAAGATCAAAATTAAACACCATTAATGATTTAGTATCAAAAGCTTTGAAAGATAATGCAATTTCAGATCAAGAATTTTCAATCATTCTCGCGGAATTGGAAAAGTTTGAAAAATTAAAAGTAGAAGTTAGACAAAAGTTTAGAAAAGAATCAGAAAAAAACTTCGACATGTCAATTATAAGGAAGAAAGTTCGAGAAGATCTTTTAAGAGAATTAACTGGAGGAGGGAAAGATCATTAAAAATTTCATTTGAAAGAACAGATGTGGGTTGTAATTGTTTTGCTTTGATTAGAAGAGAGGTTGATTAACATTTTATTCTTGATTAGATTTAAAGGTCAGGTTATTTGAAAACAAAGAATAAAATGTTGTTGGATCAATTCAAAACTCGATACCCAAACGTTAATCTAGATAAATTTACCTTTATTAATGATTCATTCGGCGGATATATTAAATGGAACTTTAATGGAACAATTATAATGTCAAACGATGATCCTACCGGAAAAACATGGACAGAAAATCTATCAAATACTTTAAAAACTCAATTATGGAATGATTTGGGGTTAAAAAACAAAGTTGTGATTAGTTCATTTCCAAAAAGTTTATCATTTACCAATAAAACATATCCAATACCGGGTGTTAGTTTTAGTGAATTTGCTCCTGATTTAACCAAAATGTTAATGTTTCTCGAAATATATGTTTCAGAAAATGATAGTTTTACTCCTCCTCCAATGAGAAATATATTTAAATCTCAAGTTATAGAATTATATAGCGGAAAGGAAAGCAGAGATTGGTTGAATAAACCAAACATTAGTCATTGGCCTCAACAATTAAATATGGCGGTTTGGTGCGCTACATCGGGTTGCGGAGTAAGTTTAATTGAAAGTTTAAATTATCCAAAGGTTATTAGTAGTTTTATAAAGTTTCACGTTATTTTTACAATAAGGAGAATATTGTTTGAAATGGGATTACCTTTACCGGATGAAAAAACTTTTTCTTTAAAAAATAATCCTTACAATAAAAACGCTTATAATCGTTTATGCGCAGAATTTGGATTAAGCAATAATCAAGATTTTAAGGGATTGAATAAACCTTTGGCTGATTTTAGATGGAAAGGTGGAGCAAACCATGGATTGGGGGATGTATTCATTAATTATGGAAAAGGATATGTACCACCGGGAGAAGTTCATGGAATAGGAGGAGGAAATCAAAATGTAAGAATTATAAGAAATTATGATCATGAAGCTAATATTTGGCCAAGCGATTCCGCAAAATTTTCCGATGATGGTGGAAAGAAAATAGATGGTAATTTAATCTCCATGCTTCGAAACGATTACTTTAAAGATTTCAAATATGCATGGTTTATACCTGAAAACGGATATGGATTAACAAAAGCTGGTTTGGGAAGATTAAATAGATCGGCTGAAGCTTTTGTTTATTGCATATTAGGTTCTCAAGTTAATACTAGGAATTCAATTATTGGAAATGGTGGGGGTGCTGTTGAAACTCAAAATGAATTTTTATCATTATTTGAAAGCAGTGTTATTGAAAATGATATTCCAAAATCTGTTCAAAATTATCAAAAGTCTGTTCAAGAAACAAGGTTAAGATTGGATTTAGCTATAGCTCCTGGAGTTTGGCTGATGCCAAGCAATATGATTATAAACACGGAAAGCGTTATTGGATATAATAACAAACTAATGAAAGCAACTGAAGATATGAAGTTTGGTATTAATAATTCAATAAATGTTGAAACAAAAACTGTTGGAATAAGTCATACTTTAGGATCTTCAAAAATTTTATTAAATACACAAAAATATAAAATACCGGTTAAGGATAAAAAACAAAAAGATGAAAATGAGGATATAAATGAAAAACAAGAAAATACTGATACATCACAACATCAAGTTAATCTTATATTATTTATTATTTTAGGTGGAGGATTATCTTGGTTTTTATTTCGCTAATGTTTTGATTATAGAAATCTAAAGATGAATAAGATGTAATCAGATCTAAAGAC
The DNA here is from genome assembly GCA_949710005.1 of Ricordea florida. Taxonomy (NCBI): domain Eukaryota; kingdom Metazoa; phylum Cnidaria; class Anthozoa; order Corallimorpharia; family Ricordeidae; genus Ricordea; species Ricordea florida. The sequence continues at coordinate 1,845,717 of OX453284.1, forward strand.
CAGCTTCGCTGAAAACAAAATGTTAAGTATTGCAATGTATAATTCAGAAACAAGGATTTATTTAGATCCTCCTCTGGAAAATCTTCGAGAGATACAACTCCTGGATTATAATATAAAAACCAAAAGATTGATTAATTTCAAGGATCAACAGGCGTTAACTGATGAAAGACAGGGGTTCGTTTTAAAGATACCGCCGGGCACATATTCATTGGTTGATATTCAATCATTTTTTCATAATTATACAGATAATCTAAAGTTAACAATAAATGGTAATAATAATGTTGGGTATCTATTTTCAAATAAGAATTATAACATTAAACTTACTAGAGATTTACAAGTTAATTTAGGTTTGCCAGAAATTATAAATCCTCGTAAAATATATACCATAAATATACAAATTAAGGAACCATTGAGACTTATGTGCAGTATAGTGGATAATAGGATGTCATATATGAATAAAAGTAAAAATGGCGAGCTTGTAAAACTAACTCCATCACAACTAATAGCAAACATACCCTCAAAAGATTATCCAACAATTCCTGTTCGAAAATATGATACACAAATAAACCACTTTGATTTAACAATATTAGACGCAGAATGGAAAAAACTTGATCTGAAGGATTCTCCTATAACTATAAGTTTAAGATTCAGATAAATTTTTGTTATGTAACCAGTAATTAGGTTATATAACATAATTATATAATATTATTTACTTTATGACCATCTTTTTTCCAAATCTCTTAACTCTTCAAAATCTAAATATCTACTTGGCTGCCATACTGCTTCAACTATTTCATCATGTAATTTTTTGTAGAATTTGTTTTTATGCATTATCTTATCATAATTTAGATATATGATAACATCAAAAAAATCAATAGTAAACTTTTTATCAAAGTTATTAATACTACATTCCTTATCGTAATAACCATCAACTTTATCAACATAATCATCATAATCATTAAAATAGCGAACATATTCCTCATTAACATAATGATAAATACCTGCTTCATTTTCATCAACATATTCTTTTAACCGCCGTTTATAATCTTTATTAGCGCAATTTAATAATTCTTTTACAAATTTATCAACACTTATACCATTCACGCCAAATTTTTTATCAGAATAATAATAAATAGAACTTCCATCGCTAAAAGTATTATAACTAATTTTAAAAATAATAGCATAATCTTTTTTCTTTTTTTCTTCAATAAAACTCCTATTTTTTGATAATATTTTTAACAAATCTTCTTTAATTGTATCTATAAAATCACAAAAATTTAATTCTTCCTCATTATAATATTGCAAACTAAAAAAGCTATTTTTGTTACGTACTAGTATTTTCATTTTATTTTTTTTTATATCTTTTTTTTTAAATTATAATTCATTTTTTTTATTTTATTATACAACATAATTAGTTCAACACTCTTTACAATGAGCCTTCTGTTTATCATGTACGCATATTTGTGATCCTTCACATAATATACAAAAACTTCTTTGCTTATTGTGTTCACATATTTGTGATCCATGACATTCTTTACATTGATATTTTATTTTTTGATGAATACATATTTGTGATCCAAAACAAAATTTACAATATAGCTTCTTTTTGTTGTGTTTACATATTTGTGATCCACCACATTCTTTACAAAACGATTTAATTTTATCATGTATGCATATTTGTGACCCGTCACACTCTCTACAATAAGATTTTCTTTTTCCATGTTCACATATTTGTGACCCGCCACATTCTTTACATTGTTGTTTTTGTTTCCCATGTTCACATATTTGTGATCCGTCACACTCTCTACAATAAGATTTTCTTTTTCCATGTTCACACATTTGTGACCCACCACATTCTTTACATTGTTGTTTTATTTTCCCATGAATACATATTTGTGATCCTTTACATTCTTTACAATAATACTTAATTTTATCGTGATCACATATTTGAGACCCTCCACATTCTTTGCAAAAATATTTGTGTTTTTCATGTATGCAAGTATAGGGGCAAGTAGTGGTGACTTTTTCAATTAAATTTATAATTTCCTCTTCTTTAAATTTTTTAAACTCATTAATAAAATCTTCTTTTATATTAAGTTTTGATCTGCCCTTAATTTTTAAATATCTCGCAATTCTTTTCAAATTTGTTTTACTCAGATTATTTAATTGATCCATCTTTAATTTGTAAATATTTTCTTGTTTTTAAATTATTTTTATTTTAAAAACATTATAAAATGTGCCAGGTCCCCGCATCATCTTCACATTGGTTTTGCAACAGATTATCTATGGTTTTGTATAGGCTTGGTACGCCCCGCTCCTGGAAGGTTTGATGAAGGCTTAACCGATGTGAAATGTGCCAGCAGAACTTATAAAATCTTATTATTATAATTAGAATAAAATTAGAATAAAATTAGAATAAAATTAGAATAAAAATGTGCCAGCACCCCCATAAATACATATCAGCCTTACATGTACAGGCTCAGTGATTATCGATGAATATTCACCTCGACTTCGTCTCGGTGAATATTCACCGATAATCACTTCGCCTTTAGATACAAGAAACAACAAGATCCCAAGACAGGGCCCCTGAACAAAAGCGCTTTTGTTTTTTGTATCTAAAAACATATCACGTAATGCCTTAGAGCCTTGTATTACAAATCAGTCCCTATTCATTAGGTTTTTTATTAGATGTTAGTTTTTTAAATTTTTATTGTTTGTAATTTTCTTTTTTCTTTCCTTATTGTTTGTAATTTTACCTTTTTATATATAAGAGACCAATATTGTAATTTTTTTTTATTCCAAGTATTTTTAATCTTTTTAAGAACATACTGTACCGAAGAAGCCCGAATGGGCGAAACGTTTACAGTATTAAACCTCATGTGAGACTTGTGAGAAGTTCGCTGTTCCTCCTTCGTTCCAACTAAATCCACCGAGTGCAAGCGTCGCGTATCCTTTGGGATCCTTCTCACTAGCGTCATCGTTGGCAAACCTTTTCTACACAACTATATATATATATATATATATACAGTATCTTTGTTTATTTGTTTAACTTACTGATTTAGAAGTGGCGAATGGTCCTTCAAAAACTCTGGGTCTCGCAAAATTTTAGACGAATTCGGCGGGTATCGCAGTCTCGTTTTTTAGCGGTGATGTGCGTCTCGCAGTCTCGATTTTTATACGAAAGAGTTTCGCACTCAAAACACTTAGAAGTCTCCGTCTCGCAGCCTAAAAAGTCAAAATGTATCTGGCTCGCAAAGAAACATGCTAGTCTCGCAGTCTCGCAGTCTCGCATTTACCATTCGCCGCCCCTTGATTTCGTGAATACCGTATTTACTCGAATAGACGCCGCCCTCAAATAGACGCCGCACTTAAGGCTCAAAATATTAATAGACGCCGCCCCCGAATAGACGCCGCCCTCGAATAAACGCCGCAGCTGGATCGTGAAAAATGAAATTAACGCCGCGGCGTCTATTCGAGTAAATACGGTAAACGTCGTCGCCATTTTGAAGTTGAAGGCGAGATGGCGTGACGACGGGACAGAAGTACCGCCGTCAACCACGTGATCCGGAACTCTGCTTGACGCTGAGAAAGAATGGCGGATAAAGGTGAACTTTCACCGATAAAAATCGAGGACGAAGAAGTCTTTGTTGCGTCTAAGACTAAAGAGGGGAATAATCAACGCAAGATAAAGATCGCAGTTCTAGTAGTATGCGTCATTGTGTTGTTAATTATTGCTTTTATCGTAGGCTACTTTGTCCGGCGAGTTCCGAGCTGCGAGGATTCGGAGAAACAACAGCGGAGCTCATCAACGAGCTTTGAAAACTTATACAAGGAGGCCATTGATGGAATATCAGCAGAGAGGATTGAAAATGAGTTGAAGTGAGCTTCAATTTCTCTTTCATTAATCTCTTTGCCTATTGTGCACTGATAGACACTGTTCCTTTGCCTCCATTGCAGATTTGGCTAGCAACGCCTTTAAGTACTTGAGTACCGTCGTATTTATTCGATAAAACGCCGCGGGGTTACATTCGTAACGAAAATAAATGTTTTAGGCTTGCTCAGACTTGATTATTACTAATATTGCTTTTTAAGTCTATAATTAACAACTATTCACCGAAGTGGAGGTGGCAAGTGGTGGATATTTACCGAGCCGGTAAATATCCACCGCTAGCCACCGACACTGTGGTGAATAGTTGTTTTAGTATATACTAAAATAGTGAGATAATGTACACCAGAAAAAGAAAATGTCTTGGAAAATGGAGGACTTCTCAAGTGACAATCCAACGCAGCGCGGATCGCCGTAAGGAATTTTTTGTTGTAATCATAATTACTGCCGTACGTCTCGTTTTCTCGCTGACGAAAAAAAAATATGTTTAGTTCTAGTGGCGACATTTTTTCAAATGGAGTTACAAACTCTGTATTTGAAAGCATTCTGCAAAAAATATAATTCAACTTTGGTTCTCAAGTGAAGAAGTGACATCAAAATTGTTTACGCAAGATTGAATTTGCATTTGTAAACAAAACCTTTCTCGTTAGTTTTTATCGATAAACTCCGGGTTAAAAACATAAGCCATTACCTCTGAACACGGCCAAGCCAAATTTAGTCGCTTTCTTGGAGTTTTCAGGAACTGCTTCTTTGTTAATTTGGATGATTTGTTCGCTTGTCGTGGATGCAAACCGGGACGCCATATTTACGCGGCGGAGCGAAAAATTCGCAAGTTGCTCGGAGGTAAATAGCACAGGATATTCGGAGTTTGACTAGCCAATCAGAGCGCACCTTCAACGCTATCCACTGTTTTAGTATATACTAATTTGAATTATTCCTTGCATTTATACGTGACAACCCGGAAGTAGAATTTTGGCGTATTCGATTCTTACATGTCGACTGAGGTACAAGCTGGCAGAGATTAGGTACAATCATGCATAAATGTTGTGCTTCAATTTCATGGATCACCTGTTGTTCCATTAACAATACATAGATTGTAAATGATGGAGTGTACATTTCGATTGGTCAAGCCGAGTTCATGACAACGCTTTTACACTTCCTCTTATGTGGCAACTAATCCATGAGCTCCATTCATTTTTTTATACTATTAATTATTATTAATTTGTTAGCCAGTTTAAATTTCCATTTATTGATTTAGTTGTGTATTATTTATTTCTATATTCCTGTGTATAGTTGAAGACATTGACATGAAGATATGGACAGTTGTTTTTGTTCAAAGACATTGTATGCTGCATAGATTTTTTATGGTAATTTAGGTAAATGCTTATTAGATGTAGCAAGTTCCAGTACAATCCTTGTTTGTGGTCTTCAATATTTACAGGAATTTCACCAAAGTGCCGCATATCGGTGGCTCTATTGTCAGCCATCAACAGGCTTTGTATCTCCAAAACAAGTGGAAGGACTTTGGTTTTGACAAGGTTGAACTTAAAAAGTATGACATTTTATTGTCATACCCTGAAAAGCCAGGAAAGGCATCGATTGTTGCCGATGATGGGTCTACGTTTTTCATTGCTCAGCAAAGAGAGAAAATTCTGGAACCAGCTGAGGACCATCCTGATGTTATCCCCCCTTTTAATGCTTTTTCTGACAGCGGCAATGTGACAGTAGGTGGTATTTTGGAAGTAAATGGTTAGGTAGATGCCCGGGAAGAGGGTTATTGTCATAGATGGACCATCTGTAGTTACATGTTGCTGTGAGGGGTATGGTTCTCAAGCAGTTTAATCTGGGATAGGGTATAGAAATCAGAAAGGTTGGATCTAGAATAAGGTGTCATTTTTTCAGGAAACTGATGAACTGGTGGAATATTTTAGTCTAGACTATGAAAACCAACAACTTCTGCCCCCCCAAAAATAAAATCTGGCTAGTCTGTGCTGGTGACCTCAGAGGGTTTCTAGAAAATACTGACTGTAGTAAGGGATGGGTTTTGGAAATTAAGACTAGTATAGGGTAACAAAATTCAGCTGAACTAGGTCCAGTGTAGGCTAAGTGTTCCAGGGTCCCAGCAGCACACCACCACCCAAGGGTATCTAATGCATCCCATCTCCCCTGGCTGCCAACCCTTCCAGGGTAGATGCTTAAGATGATATGGTATTATTATAAATTACATATCATTGCTTCTTTGGTTCAATTATCCCTTTAGGGCCGGTTGATTTATGCAAACTATGCAAGGCGTGATGACTTTAAAGTTCTGAGAGATATGAATATCAGCTGTGCAGGGCATATCGTCATTGCTAAGTATGGGAAAATCTTCAGAGGCGATAAGGTTAAGTATATCTGAATCAGTTAGTCATTCCTTGCAGAGAGTGTAATTTTAGTAGTTAACAATTATTCTCAGAAATCAAGGTGAATAGTTGCAGAATATTTAATGAGCTGCGAAGCATTGAGGTAAAAATTCCTAAAGCCACTATTCACTGAGATTGAGTAGAATAATTGGTTTAGTATATCCCAATGAAGCATCCTCAGTTGGGAGCTTAAGCAAATACGACAATAACACTGAGGGTAACACAACTGGTGAAAAATTCAATCATTGAAACGTAATTCGTACAACAAAGACACTTACTGGACTTTATTTTCATGTGCAGTTTTATTGTGTCCTTCATTTGCACTATTGTTTGTTCTGCCTTGGTCAACATTTCATCGTGGTAGTGTTTTGTTTAAATTTCCTTGTAAAACCTCTTTGAAAAAGCTGAAAAGCGTGAATTGATGCCAGCGATATTTTGCTACCGGTGCTAGCTTTGATGCCATTTTCACTCACTGGCACAAGAATTACCCAGAAGCCCCTACATTATTCACCTCCTAGGAGGTGGATAGTGTTGAATATCCAGAGGAGGAGAACCAATCAGATTGCTCAAAATGCCAAGGTTGCTGAGTTGGTATATATTAACTTTAAATGCTCAGTGTGTTTGTGCACTATACGTCTGATATGATGTGGCCCCCATTAGAGCTGGCTCATAACAGTTACAGCAGCTATATATAGGTAGCAAGTGAACATTTGAGTGTTGAGCTCTTGTATAATTTATAACAGCTTGTCTAAAACACTGTTTCTCTATCTCAAGAATGCTGGAAATAGTGTTTCAGAGAGGATAAAACATTCAGTTATACTAAGTACTCAGGTCACACCTGTTCATGTGACTAAAATAGGCTCATGTCCTCAGTGTAAAGACCTGTTACGTTCACAAGTGACATAGAACAAAGAAAACAAAATAATAGAGATTACAGTGTAGGATAATAGTAAAATTACAAAGACACCTAGGTAAACCCATAAAATGTATCTGGGCAATATTAAAAGGTGCTATAGCCATTATTGTACACATAGTTAAAATCTTACTGAAAGCCTTGCATACACTTTGTACACAGTAGATCTTTGGCACTTGTATCACACCTGTTTCTGTGAATAAAATACCTCTGACAGGAACTAAAGGCCAGCAACCACAGGTTTACAAGTTTTATATCTTGTTTAAACCCCTGGGTGGATGACCATATATAACGTGCACAGTAAATCATGAGCTACTCCTCACTGTGCGCCATACATTCTGTTAAAGCTGGGTTGGAGAATTTGTTGTTTGCACAATTTGCTATCCTTGATCTTGAGTTGATCATTTTCTCAATTCTCTTCAGTTGTGCGCTTTTTAATGCATGAGGATAAGGTACACAACTGTAAGGAGAAATACGTGTGACACATTGATCACTGTTGGATGCAAAAGAGTAACCAGGGTCTGAAATTAACCTTTTCCTTAGGGAGCCAACTGGCGAGTAACCTAAAAATTTTGGTCGCCAGATGGAAGGGTTTGGTTGCCGAAAACAAGTGTTGGTTTTTCGCCTGCAATATCTGTAATGGGAGAAGCTGAATAAACAATATGGCGCCTGGTAAATATGGCGATCATGAAATCGTTACCCTGTTTTACTACAATTGTCCATAGGAACTTTATGTTTTCTTTCAAAAAGCCCTTTTACCTTGGAATTTCAAATGCAGAGGGGACAAAAGGTTAGTCGCCCAACACTAGCTACACATTAAAGTAAATTGAGAACAGCACAACAATGAATAACACAAAATCAGTTATGAACTAGTCCCAAGACACTATATGACTGGAAAACATTTTCTTGCATCATCTCATGTCCGAAAAAATAATATTTTGCCCTTTTGTCTGACTATAGGCTAAATTTGCTGCACTTGAAGGAGCCATTGGTTTGATTCTTTACAGTGACCCTGCTGACTACAGCCAAGCAGGGGCTAACTTCACCTACCCCAAGAGTTGGTGGTTACCACCCACAGGGGTACAGAGGGGAACTTTGTTTATTCCTGATGGTGATCCATTGACACCAGGGTACCCTTCAGTTGGTGAGACTTATCCTTGAATAATTGCTGTTTAGTGTGTAGCAACATTCCATTTAACCAACAAATGTATACTGTAATACTGGGTTTTGGTGAGCAAAGTTGCTGTAGTGCCAATAGCACTCACCTCCTACATCTACCGTTGTATGCTGGTTCAAACACTGCAGTCTTACAATATGTGGGTTGAGCCTGCTGTTTGTTTTCCCCTTGTAGTTCTGATTGTTTTTTCCTCTGGATTCTGTAGTTTTCCACTCAACACTTCCATTAAAATTCCTGTGTCCTTGATTTGTGGGAGCATTTTGTGCTCAGCCATAATATTTGCCAGTATAATAAAGTTGTTAGTATATATTATGGTAATTTCCCATCTCGTTCGTCGTTGATTGAATAACCAGCCCTTGTGCCACTTTCTCAGGCAATCTGAAATGCTAATTGGTTCACTGTACTTAAAATGTCTTTGTTAATAATTAACTCTAACCTTGTTAATGATTGGCTCTTGCCCCTAGCTGTCCAATTATTGGACAGTTAGAATAAGGAATTATTTGGTTCTTTTTTGCATCAGCTAAACTGTTCTATCTCTTATTTGAATTTAATTTTTACCAGTTAGTTCATAGGGATGATTCAATGTTAAGCCCAACTTGAATCTGAGTCACAAGTTCTAGTCATCCTGCATCACCTTTTTCATTTTTTGATGTAGTTACATGTACTATTCCTACATTAAATGATTTACATCTTAGCAATATGAGAACACTCAGAAAAGTAATATTTGGCTCTTATCATTGTTGATTACAGAAGTTTAAATTGACCTGCAATGATTCTTTCAATAGAGGAATAAATATTTCTAACCATGAAGTATTTCTGTTGCGGGTCAATATTGCTCTAGAACAAGCAAATAAATCAGGTCACAAATATTTTGTGACTTAAACTTGGCTCAAGTATAAACTTGACCTGCGCTATGAACAAACAGCCATCATCATCATTATCATCAGTTGTTGACGTTAACGTTATCATCTTGGTCATTGTAATCAACTGTTAAGATTCATTACGCAGCATCTAATCTCTTTTTAAAGACACAATTATTTTTATAATACAAAATTGAGAGTTTAATATCATGTTTCGTCATTTTAGAGGGTATTTACAGGGAACCATTGGAGCAAGTAAAGCAATCAAGTCTCCCTTCAATTCCAGTGTACCCCATTTCATTTTCTGATGCTTTCCACTTTTTGAGGTATTTCCAGTTATAATAAAGCACTTTTCAATTGAGCTTCGAACCTATTAAATAGATTTGGTAAAAAAGCGTTTCAATATTGACTGTCGAATGTAATCCCGCGGTTCCTTTGGTTTTGTTTTGCTATGATTGGTAATTGGCTGAAAAAAATCGTGCCCAATATCTCAACCAATCAAGAGTAAAACCAATCTTGACTGGCTGGCACGCGTTTTTCAGCGCTTGATGTTGACTGAGCATTTGCGTTGGGTTTTCATTTGATCACTAGATTGTGGGCATCTGCAGTTGCTGGCCAGAGTTATCACTTTGATTTTGGTTTTACGACAGTCATTTGAAAATCGCTTTGTCTGTAATTACGTGATTACGGGTTAGAGACTGACTGTAAAATGAACGAGAAAGTGTCAATACTGCACGAAGCGAAGCTGAGTGCAGTATTGACAATTTCGAGTTCATTTTACAGCCAGCAAGTGCGTGTATTTGTAAACAAACCACGAATTTCAAGTCTGAGTTCAATGAAATACAAAACATTTTGAAACACTTGCAAACCTGCTTGAGCCGGCCATTTTGATGCCAGCCGTTGTGTGATGGCATGATGTATTCTCATTAGTGCACGGTTACTAGGTGATGACGTGACGTATCACAAAATCACGTGATTGAGTTTAGCCAATCACGCTCATGGATTTAGTACATTGAATGAAGATTAAATATTAACAATTATTATATCTCTCAGTTAGTAGGCGCGCTGTGATTGGTCAATTTAGCGGGCCTTACTTCACTGTTTTGAGATATAAGAAATATCTTGCAAACCTCGTTTTCTCGGTCCGTACTGTAAGTTACGGATCCTCATTTTTTCCGCTCGGATTTATGGCCCGCGCGCTTCGCTCTTGGGCCATAAATTCGCGAGGAAATACTCGGTCCGTAACTTACAGTAAGGATCTCCAACTCGGTTAGTAAGAGGTATTTAGAGGTTAAAAAAACCAAGTGGGGATAGAACTCATAACACATAACCTCCGGAAACGATCTTGGATACTCTTGGTGTCGCACCATACTCCCACCTTGGCTACGAGTCAAGAAAGGAGTTTAGTTCCTAAAGAAACTAGTGCTGCATTGCTGGGAAAATGAACTAGCAGAAGCACACAAAACGTGGTTTATCAGACAAGTTGACAATGAAAGTTGTACCAGCGTAAGAAATAAGATGAGCTGAGGTCTCCAGCGTTAGAACTTGCGCGGTTTCGGCGGGAATTGAACCATCGGTCTCCAGAACAGATTTGCCTTCACTTTCACGTATGAGCAACGAGCCTAGATTGGAGAAAAGCAAGAGTAATTGCTGTAATGTAACCTATTTTATTATATCTCTCAGTTAGTACGCGCGCTGTGATTGGTCAATTTAGCGGGCCGTACTTCACTGTACGGCCCGCTAAAGTTTGTTTTGGTCGCCAAAATGACTCCAGAGATATAATAAATATCTTATTAACCTCGTTTTCTCGGTCCGTACTGTAAAATACGGATCCTCGTTTTTTCCCGTCGATTTATGGCCCGCGCGCTTCGCGCTTGGGCCATAAATCGACGGGAAAAAACTCGGTCCGTATTTTACAGTACGGACCTCGAACTCGATTAATAAGAGGTATGTAACTAGTCTATTGTAAGTAACAGACTGTAATTGGGTATTTGTAAGTAGAGTATTATTAGAAGTTAATGTATGGTTAAGTTGTGTGTCTTCTTGGGTTGTCAGTGCAATGTTAAAAGTAAAAAAAAATATATATAAAAATAATAAGCGTAATTGCAATGGAAAGGTAAATGCGGCCACGAGCCTCGAGCCCGCGCGGCTGGAGCTTATCCCGGTTTCACCAGCATGAGGCACGTGGGAGTATTGTTACTCCCCCCTAGATGGGATGCTAGTCAAACGCAAGGTTGCCCTATATCGTCGTTACCCATTTATACACTTGGGTGGAGAGAGACAGTGCGGAGTCAAGTTTCTTGTCAGAGGAAACAACATCGAACTCAAGACAATTTTCCGTTTACTCGTGCGGTTTTCTTATTCCTGTTACTAGACCCAACGCTTACCGGGAATTTCAGGAGTAATTTGCGGCACTTCGATCATCAACTCAGCGTAAATTCTCTTGTTCCAGCCATTCGTATTGCATAAAAGTGCTACGCGGCACAAAATTTTATCCACTCTGTGATGATTTCTTTGTTGCATTCAGTAAGCTTTTCATCTTTTGCTGCTTTTTTGTCCTTAGACTTTTGACAAGAAATGAGGCACCAAAGCATTGGTTTGGAGATTTGAACCTAACATATCACATTCAGATGGCTCCGGGTGAGATGAGGTAACAGAATCAGCCATTGTAGCAATAATTAGTATTCACAAACTCAAGCACCTTGGCACTTTGAGTAATATGATGGCCTCGCTATTTCGGAATATTCGGCACGATTTTCCTGGTAGGAGATGACTGGTGCCGACGTTCAGGGAAAGCCTTTTGGATCGGGGGGTGATGAAGAATAATCGAGTGTTCTGTATTCCATTATTCCTGCTCGGAAATTTTCGTTATTCAATTATTCCAGTAAAAAAAGAATCCCCCATTCCGTGAAGAAAATCGACTTATTGCGGACAATGTAATCAGTTATTCCAAAGGAAGTCGTTATTCCGTTTTGGTGTAAATACTCGGGGAATTATACAAAATCGCTCGCTCTGATTGGTTCGCTCTCTCGGATTATTTAACAACTATTTACCGAAGTGGAGGTGGCTAGCGATGGATATTTACCGAGCCGCGAAGCGGCGAGGCAAATATTCACCGCTAGCCACCTCCACTTCGGTGAATAGTTGTTTTAGTATATACTAAAACAGTGAGATAATATACACCAGAAAAAGAAAATGGCTTGGAAAATGGAGGACTTCTCAAATGACAATCCAAGGCAGCGCGGATCGCCGTTAGGAATTTTTTGTTGTAACGTCTCGTTTTCTCGCTGACAGGAAAAATTTTGTTTAGTTCTAGTGGCAACATTTTATCAAATGGAGTCGCAAACCCTTTCTGTATTTGAAACCATTCTGTAAAAATACAATTCAACTTTGGTTCTCAAGTAAACAAGTGACATCAAAATTTGATTATGCAAGATAAATTTGCATTTGTAAACAAAACCTTTCTCGTTGGTTTTTATCGCTAAACTCCGGGTTAAAAACATAAGCCATTACCTCTGAACACGGCCAAGCCAAATCTAGTTGGTTTCTTGGAGTTTTCAGGGACTGCTTCGTTGTTAATTTGGATGATTTCTTCGCTTGTCACGGCTGCAAACCGGGACGCCAAATTTAAACGGCAGAGCAAAATCTCGCAAGTTGATCGGAGGTAAATAGCACAGGATATTCGGAGTTTGACTAGCCAGTCAGAGCGGACCTTCAACGCTATCCACTGTTTTAGTATATACCAATAGCCGATAATCACCTCGACGAACAAAATGGCTGCCAGTCGTTCGCGCGCTTTTGATGAAATAAGATTTTTTCGTGTTGTACAATGCTTTTTCTTTTCATTTTTTGAAATAATCACCTGTGTATCTATACTAAAACAATTATTCGCCTCAGGCTCAGTAATTATCGGTGAATATTCACCTCGGCGAATAATTGTTAAATTCTGCCCCACAAAATGGCGTTAATCCATTATTCCAACGAAAAGGTCCGTTACTTATTCCATTATGTCTTCCTCGCCCCCGATTTTGGAAACGAGTTTTGCTAATGTGCAACGACCTTTTTTTGAAGTGAAGTTTCACGTTACTTCAGGTTGCTTCATTAGAATAATTATATTAAAACAATTATTCCAGTCAATCTTCGTGAATAGTATTTACTTTAAGGGTTATTCTACCTCTATTTAGCTCGATTTCAACGTATGATTGTGTATTATTATAACGCTGATTTCGCGAGAGGGTAATATGAGGCGAATCCTGAGTTCTGATTGGCTACCCGAGCAGGCAAGATGGGCGTATTTTGCCAGCTCGGAATTTCCCGCGTTCCCACTAAACAAAACAAAGCAAGATGACCATATAACAAAACCCATATTAACCAAGATTGTTCGGTCAAGATGGCTGCATATTGGCCTCGCTTTTTGCGCAAAAAAGAACTTGGGAAATATGCGGTCATCTTCACTCAAGCTTGGTCAATAGCGCATGTTTATACGCAAGTCATACATTACACGAAACAGCTTTCGGAAGGGAGAGGTCGGCCTGGCCATAGCGTACAAATTTTACGCGCTCCTAGATTACCATCTAGCTGGTTAATCCCGTAAGATGAAGATGAACTACCCGCTCTTAGTATCCACTTAATGGAACATGTAAATAATTCTTTGATTGTATTTTGATTAAGAAATGTTAATCTTGATGTTGCTATGAAGCTGGAGGTAAAACCAGTTTACAATGTTATTGGCGTCATGGAAGGTGCAGTTGAACCAGGTAATTTTACTATTTGTAAACAGCATGAACGATACAGCCGTGCCTCAGCACAGTTCATGGCTCGTACAATATTGAAAAGGTCATGAATTTTAGCAAACGTTTTGAAAGGTCCTTGAATTTGCTTAAGGTCCTTGAAAACTACTTGATTTCTCTACTTGGTCTTGAAAAGTTCTTTAAATCTAGTCTTCCTTATATGCCTTATCACGTCTCTGGTAAATGTTATGATTTTGTTAGGAACGTTTGTCCACAAATGACTTTTAAATATGAAAAGAACTAGCGAAAAATATCGGTTAAAAACTTGAACTAGTACATGAAGCAAACTTTAGATCGAAATTAATTTGGTGATTCCTTCGGTTATGCATCGCTGCGATAGATGACTGGCCAATGAGTGTCGTGTCACGTGCACTTTCTTAACCAATCAGAAGGAAAACCGATATCACTCGTGACTCACTTGTAAGAGTTTTCCCTCGCTTTGTACTGACATGTCTTTGCGTGTGAAACGGTTTTCAATTTACCATCGCAAAACTAAAAAGAAAGTAATTAATCTGGGGAATCAAAAGAGAGACTTACAGTCCAATAAACTAAACAGAACGGTAAGAGGATACATGTAGTCTGAACCCAGGGCACAGAAAAACGCGTGTGAGCTACAACCGTAGAAAAAACGTTATGGAACAGTTAACTTGTTTTTACTAATCTACGGAATCTGGATAAGAATTATTCTTTTCCTCAGAGGAGCTTTGTTTGTTTGCTTCGTTTTAATTGATAAAGTAATAAATAGTAATAAACAGTGGATTGACACAGTTTTTGGCTTATTTTCTTGACGTTTCTCTAAAGTGACCTCCTCCTATGAGCTACTACTTTTTCTTGCACCAAGAGTGGACGCCACTTAAGAGATAGTTGACTTAAGTTGAAAACGTGAGGTATTATGACATCAGCAGTAGCATTAGTACCAAGAGTGGACGCCACTTAAGATATAGTTGACTTAAGTTGAAAACGTGAGGTATTACGACATCAGCAGTAGCATTCGAATTGGACACAAAGTTTCTTTTCTGATTCTTTTTCGTAAATTTAACTTCTCGTGTCATGCCTTCACTCAACAGATCGTCTCGTTCTGCTTGGTAATCACCGTGATGCCTGGATCTTTGGTGCAGTCGACCCGTCCAGCGGTACTGCTGCTTTGGTGGAGACAGCCCGTGCCATGGGCGAGCTGAAGAAAAAAGGTAAAACAGTGAAATTCGACTGCTTTGTGTGCTTAATCTCACGGGGCGAATTAATGTAGTTCGCGAGAGGTCTGTCGATTTGCTAAAGGTCGTCCACGCGCACGTTGGATAAATCGTTATGCAAGCAATTTGACATAGTGACATTCAGGAGGGAATGACGAAGTCGCGCGCCTCTGGTACCGTCAGTTGAGTGGGCAAATTAGTCCTTTATATCGAGGTTCGTTATATCGCAAACTTCGTTTCAACGAATTGGTAGAGAACTACCGAATGTTTACGTTTCATTATGTTTCAATACATGTAAGTGCTTCATGCTACAGAGACCGGGAAAAGCAATGGCCCGGGGGGAGGGCTTCATGTATTTTGTTTGCCTTTAATGTTTACTTTTTTGTTAACTTCTATAATTAAATAACATGAGGGTATTTATTTGGCTCCTTAACCATGTTTCACGCCCAGTGCAAATAATTATACAGAATGAAATAGCTGCGCGAGGGGTTTGATTTTTTTTTTTGAAATTAGGTCCCCCATGAAGCTAGAGCTAGTTCTCAGAATATAGCATTTTAACAAGACAGACCCAGTAGATAACTGAGGTGTTAAGGCTCTTCAAATTGTTGTTTGCAGGGTGGAGACCACGGAGGTCGATTGTGCTTTGTAGCTGGGGCGCTGAGGAGTATGGACTGATGGGTTCAACTGAATGGGGAGAGGTAAGAAGCATTATTAAAATGCCTGGCGCTGTCAGCGGGGAAGATGAACCCAACTTCCGTGTTTTGATTGGCTACGGGCCAGTCGGAACCACCTTGCCCGCAATGGATTCCCGCAATCCCGGGAATTTAAAGAGCAATCTCGCTCCCACTCCATTTGCCAGCCGTCGGGAACGACGATGACCACTAGTGAAAGGGATTATTCGGGAGCGCCAAAGGTTAATGTTCTCAGTGCCTCTAGCCATTATATCGTGTTGTGCAACTTGTGACCTCCCAATCGATCAGTTGTCCCTACAAACGGCTTAAGCCGCTCACTTGTCCTTTGCACGGTCTCTTGACCCGTCCAACAAAAAAATATGCATCCGTTCAAACGCAAATATTATCAGTTTAAAAAATATTTGCATCCGTTTGCAAGGCAAAATTATCCTTTTCCGCCATTTTTCTTCTTTATGCATGGCAATGGTTTTCCTCCGAAATATAAATTGCATCAATTCGAACAGTACTGAATGCACCTGTTTTCACTGTGCGATATGAACTTGATGATTTGTGCCCGAAAGTGGAATCCGTTACTGATAGAGCTCGCTGGGGATCATTTCGGGATCGGGATCATTTCAAAGCTGGCTGGGGATCATTTCAAGGCCTGTGCAGTGGAACGGGCTGGCAGGATTTGTTATAACGCTCTTCAACACATTTATTCAGCACATCAGGAAATTCCTATCTAAAGAAATCTCTGAGACCCTTATTCACCCGTTCGTTACAATTAGACTTGATTACTGCAACAGTTTGTTCTATGGTTTGCCTGACAGTCGTATCTCAAAGCTTCAGCGAATTCAAAACACATGTGGTCGCTTGGTTTATTTAGTGCCTAAACTATGTCACGTCACGCCAATATTGCGGGACTTGCACTGGCTACCCGTGAGACAACGCATTGATTTTAAGATTATTCTAATCACTTTTAGGATTTTAGATAATATAGCTCCCTCTTATCTTTCTTCTCTTATTTGTGTTGCGACACCTTCACGTTACAGTCTTCGTAGTTCTTGCGATGGAACCTTACTCCGCTTTCCACCAATGAAGTCATCAAAGACCCTTGGAGATCGTGCTTTTATGTTCGCTGCTCCAAAGTTGTAAAACAGCCTACCGCTTGACATACGGACGACCATGAATCTATTAACTCAGTTTAAAGTAAAACTGAAAACAGTTTTATTTTCCCAAGTTTTTCATGACCAGCTATCTATTTTTATTTGCACATACTTCTATAGATTTATCTGAATTAGCTATTATTTTTAGAACTTATGTGAAGCGCAATCGAGCATTTTTATGGATATTGGTCAACTCGGCTGGAGAATTAGGAAAAGTTACTTCTAAGATGTCTTCACCCTTGTTCCAGGGAACTCCGAAGAGCTTGCCTTTCCCAGGCGTGGATGTGCTGCCAAGTTGCTGTTTGGGGAAGGCAGGCTCGTAGTTCTCACAGTTAGTTTCAAGTTCCGGTTCATTGGAGTGCCATTTGTCCAACTCGAACTTAGCGTCTGCGAACATCTCGTTGTGGCTTCGCATTTCAACTGCTTTGCTGCTTGTGTCGTAGGCGCACCAGTAATAAGGTCATCGACGTAAAGACTCTTTAACACCTCGCTTACGCTTTCTGGAAGGGGAGTTTTCGAGGTCTCTAGATGCTGCTGGATTACACCTCCCAACAGGAAAGGCGAAGGGGCCAATCCAAACAGCACTCTGGTGAAACGTAGCGTCTCTACTTCCTTGGAATGCTTGTGGACAATCCAGTGAAATCTTAGCACATCTCTTTCGGTTTCGCGGATCCGCACCTGGAGGAAGGCCTTGCGTAAGTTGCCGGCTACTGCTACGGTATGGAAACGTTTTCGGATAAGAACACTCCACAGCTTATTCTGTAGTGGGGGCCCGGAATGTCTGTGTGCACGGGCGGAGGCATCATACACTATTCGGAGTTAGGTTGTTTCGGCTCCCACTCTCACGACTGCGCGATATGGCAGGCAGAACTCCTTTCCTTCCGCCTTTTTGGGCGCTTTCTCGACGACTCCTTGTTCTAGCTGCTCACTGAAGACGATATCATACTCTGATAGCATGTTTGTTCGGCGCAACTTGCGTACCGGCGTATTTAGGCGGTGAATGTTTCTTTCTTAGTTGTTAGGGAGAGCCGGATGGTTTCCCTTCTAGGGCAATGCGGTTTCATACCATCCTTTGGAAGAACGCGTTAATTGTTCCTTGAACTCGTCGTATACATCGCCCTGATCTCCCGTTGGAGTGTGCGCTAGGCCAAGGACGTCTAGCGCGCATAAATGCTCGTAATCTGCAGTTGAGTTGACGGCAAGGTACACCGATGAAAGATCTGTATCGGCTCCAGGTGACATCAGCGCCCAACCAAATCTCGTGAATTCGGCTACTGGATATCCGCAGCGGCCAACGCACAATCGTTCTCCATTGCGAATTTTAGCGAAATCGTTGGCTCCCAAAATCAGGTGGACTGGTAGCTGGGCCTTTTCGTCATCGTCGTCCATGTGTACTCCTCTCAGGTGTGGGTGTTCGGCGAGGACTCTCACGTAGCGGGGATTTTCCAATAAAAGCAATTCTCGTTTATCGATTTTGGTCACGCTAACGTCGAGTTGAAAGTTATCGGTCACGGCATGCCCTGTCACGTTAAATTCTCGCAGTGTTTTTATGGTTACACCCATAAGCATTGCTCATTTGCTTGAGTGTTAGCAATGACGCCACATTAAACAGCAGCTTCTCGTAAAAATCGTGTATCTTTGCCACGTCTCGTTCTCGAATTATCGGCAGCTCGAGATTGTTCCTCACAGACTCGCCTACAACTTCGCTAGTTTAGCCATATCTTTTCTCGAGTACAGCTTTGACCTTGAGGTAACCCTCCTCGGTGAAAGGTAATCCATCGATACGTTCCCTTACTTTTGCATCGACCAATTTTTTTAGGTAAGAGAATTTTGTGGTGGCTGGTTCACTAGTGCTGTCAATTTGGGAAGAAAATTGTCCCGAAAATCTGACCCAGTCTTGTGAAACTCCAACTGTTCGGCCTGTGCCTTTGCTGCTGCTGCCTTCTCTTGGTTAAGCTTTTGTTCCATGAGCATTTTTTCATACTCCATGACATTGGTATGATCTTATAAAGCTTCGGCGTCTTGTGCAGCAGCAATTATGTTTTTCAGGTATTTTGCAATCTTTCGCGTGCATTCATCTGCTTCAGCTAGCAATTCTTCGGCTGTTGCGCCCCATAGGGAAACCTCTTCCTCTGATTCTCCCTTACTAAATTTCTTTTCCTCGATACTTTCCTTTTGTGCGCTTACTGCTTCAGTGATATTAGCGATTGAAGCTTGGTGCCTCTCTAAAGCTTCTTTGTCACCCTCGGCGATAATTTCATCGGTCTTCTTTGTTCAAAAACGCAAGGCTTTGTCAGTTTTCCTTTAAGTTCACTGATCATCTTTTCCATCTTGAAAATTCACTGAAGTGCCATTCGGTATCACGCACGGTCCATTTGTCGAAGGTGCCAGGTTTCGGAAATGGAAAAAACACACGATGTTCTTGGTTTCTAATTTATTGGTTGGCTGCCCGGCCTAAAAAACGTTCTGCCTCTCTGGTGACATTTTGTTCTCTAAAGATATATAATGCCGCACATACATTGTCACTTATCTATCAGGAAACCTGTCAATACGCTCCATACCTGAATGTTTGATTTATGTCACGAGATTCTCTTCTCAGCTTGCGTGTCTCACTAATAGAGCTCTTGTTCTGGAACTTGTCCTAGACAATTTTATCTTTTAACATTTTAAAAAATGTTGTCAAGTAAAAATAAGACCTGTCACTTCTGGCGCTTTGTTTTAATTTCACCGCTTAAATGATTATTTCCAGCTCAATGTGTACAACAACCTCGTTCCCAGGGTCTCTCTCCGAACCCGCCCCCAAGAGCGAGTCTCTCTCTTCTCTCGCTCTTGGGGGCGGGTTCGGAGAGAGACCCTGGGAACGAGGTTGGTGCTTTCACTGGCAGCTTTTCGCGTTGTCGACGTTGTCATTTAGTTTGTCGATTGAGAACTTTGGTTTCAACGCCGTTGTTTTCGTAAAAAATGTTCTTCTAAATTGTAAAATGTCTCAAATGTATGTTAGTCATTCACGTGTTGCGTTGGACCAGGTCTACTTATAGTTCACACTTTTACGGTTATTTATTTCTTTTGTTAAGTAACTACAGCTGATTGTAGTGAATAAATGAAGGCAGTAATTTTTTAAACTTACAATGTAATTAAGAAAAGAATAATTAATAATTATTTTTTCATTCTCGTGAAAAATGTTTTTCGGGCTGGTAGATGTTGGTTACAGCTTGCCCGAAGGGCAATCTGTAAAATTAATTTTCTTTGCACCCTGCTTGGAGTAAACATTTATTTTACCGAGGTGTTCGTTTTAACACGAAAATGACAAGAGTTGTGTCCTGCATTTCCCAGTAGCGTGTACAAATCTTTTAAATACATTTACGCAAATAGAATGGTTAATTTCATCAGGAATAGAATACAGTACATTGATCAGTTGATAATTTGTGTTTTTTGTAGAATATACTCCATGACTTTGTAGGTAGGAAGACCGTACTAATGGCAGACGAAAGTTTAGACAAAAATCATAGCAAGTTAACCGACCTCGACACTTAAGTATAGTTAAAAACGTTTGTGAATTTCTTCGCAATATTTTAGAATGCTTTTACAGTTTAAAGTGAAATGAAAGTACTAACGGGAGCCCCGCTTTTAGGCTTGGCTAAATCTATATATTATACTGTTCAGTCTCCAACAGGTGACAATGCTAGAATCATCTAGTTTAGTGCGACAGAAACATGTACCATAATCTTCTGGCATTTTCACTGGTACTGTCAACCTCCTAGTGTACCAGCGACCCAGGATCTCGGGTAAGATGCAAATCCTCCAGAAGACCTCGAGCTTGGGGAGTACTCTATCCCATTGCTAAGGGTCAGGTAAAATGCGTTCCACGAAAATGTGTGCTTTTCCAGCGGAATCCACACCGCACACAACAAAGTCGTTATATTTTCTGTCAGACAGTGTAAACAGTTGTTGCTGTACTTGAAAGGAGTAGTCATTGGTGCGTTTCAAAGAATATCCCCCATCCTTTTTCTCTAGGCAAGAGTTCTTTTTGCAGACATACATGTCAAAGTCGCCATTTTCCGAGGTCAGAGGGTTTTTTACATCTATGCATCCCGAACCATAGCAATCACACGAGGTCAAAAAATCCGGAGTTGCATGAAGGTACGGATGTTCTCGGTTCATGAAAAGACCGCATTTGTAGACTACAAAGCTCTTATGGATTGATTTCATCTTTGCCTCAACACTTTGATAGCAAATTCTTCATATTTGCATCCATGTTGGATAGCCTTTGAATTGAGTTTGTAACTATTGGGATAGCAAGTGGACCTGATGCAGGACTGTGAAGGCTGTGCTAGGTTGCGATGGAATGCTACTCCATTGACAGATGCTCCGATCCTTCCAGCTCTTTCCCTTAAAAATCCTGGGTTTTTTTGCTTCTTCCCTAGTTTTTTGCTCGATTTTTCTGATTTGTTCCTCTGAATATTCAAGCTTAACACATAATTTCAGTGGCTTGTTGTCGTTCAAATCAAGGTTATCAGTCTTGAATAAATTTGTAATAACAGGTACTGACCTTCTTTGCGGTACAAACGGATCACAATAATCGGGAAACAAACTTAAGGCCACAGCCTTAGTTTTGCACCCGTTCAGCTTCGCAAGCTATTCTGCCATTTCCGGTGCTGAAGCAGAGAGACTACCATATTTATATAAACTTGGCGCAGCTTGATTGCCCCTCACGCCGAAATCGCTCGCGTCATCCCCAAGGCAGTCTAGTTTCTTCTCCAGAGTTTCCTTCGGCTTTTTAGCAGAAGAAAAGTCAATGTCCTTGACTTTTTCGTAGGAAACCTCGTCCACGATTGTTGGGATGAGTCATGCACACTTAACTTGCGTACATGCAAGTTTCCCATTGACTCGCACCCACGCTTCAACGTAAAATAACGTGCTTGCAATGTGGAAACACGGCTCTGCAAGTCCTGCCTTGCATCCTTGACAATGTGCGGATAAGGTGGTCCCATCTTTCTCGGAAATGACCCAAATGTTTACAAGTTTCTCGTTCATACGCTGGGAATGCCGAACCTCCCCGACAACCACATATTTACCTGAAATAACTACCTCTTGTAATAATAATAACTAGACGCTCTCGGGAGCGTTCACTCGGGCTACACTTGATAATACGGCTTCGAACAAACGTGAATGTGGGTTTACGCCTAAGTTTTGTATATATTGTATACTATATGGTTGGTTCCACGACCGCAAAAAACCTACCAGACTGTTGTCGACGTCGTGTTTAAGCTGAGCGATTTTATCAGAAAGTTTTCTAAGGTTTAACAGAAATCTCAGTGATAGTTGGGTTTTTTACTAATCGAATTAATGTTGACCAATCAGCTTTCTTGGTTCCCACGGCAAAAAACAGTCGTGAAACTTGATGCCATTCATCTGATTCCAAGTTATCGAAGGCGAAGAAGCGATATGTGGGAAAAACAACAATATTACTCCTCAATCGCGGGATATACTTTTCTTCCGATTTAGCCTTATTGGCCCTGTTCCCGCTAATGTCTTTCCACACGACCACGTAGAAAAAAAACTTGAGTTTGAATAAGAAAAGATCCATGGATAATTTTGAAATAAGGCGCCTCGCTTTCATGCCTTCGGGGACACCGCAGACCGCGAGCAGCGCAGGCTTGCTCATTCTCGACGTTGTCGATAGACGTATAGGAAACCGAAACCTAGACTCGTGCTACCACAGGTAGCCCGAGTAATAACATTTATTTGAGTGTCAACTGTATCTAGCACTGACGTACTAATGAGGGACACTGTAAAGCACAAATTAAGTCAAATCAAATCATATTAAATTGAATTAAATCAATCAAATCAAATCAATGTAACAAATCCCGAGACAAACTGATTGTAGGCATACATACAAACATACATACATACAACCTTTATTTATACACGATAAAAGACGTCAAAGCTAACAAGCTTGTGGGGTCGTGTACTAATAAGATACATAAAATGACTACAATTAATAATAATCAATACAGTTAATAAAAAAATCAATACAAGAATTAAGTAATTCTTATAAAAATATAATTTTCATCACAACGAATGAGATCAATAGTTAAAAATAAATAAAATTCTCCGATCTTTTGTTAATAATTTGTGGGGCTAAAACATTAAAATTAAATTCCTTAAAAGTGTTACAATTAACAACATTCTTCAAAAAAGATTTCAGGTCTGTGCTGTCTAGTATCGATCTATTAGTTCGCCCTATAGCGTTCCAGAGGACAGCCCCTCTATAGGAAATGGAGTTTTTAACGTATTTGGAGGCAAAACTCGGTACTATCAGCCCATGCTTCAGTCGTGAAGAAGGTCTGTCGCCGTGGATAATCAGCTCTTCAGCCAAAGTGCTAGGGAGCATGCCATGATAACCCTTGAAAAAAAGTTTAATTAAAGAAGGTTTATACATATATGTTAAAGTGTTCCACTTAACGGTAGCTAAAACGTCAACTGTTGGCATGTCCGGTGGAAGGCCAAAAATAATTATAGCAGCACGGCAATGTTGTCTTTCCAATGTTTTAAATAACTCTGTCTGATTTACCCCGCCCCAGACGGGCATCGCGTACGTAATGGATGGCTGGATAACCTTTATGTAAAGTGACTCGCACACATGACTGGGTAAAAAGTTGGATTTCTTCAAAAGGCTCAATTTGTTTGCAAAGTTTTTAATGACTTCTTTCAGGTGAGGTACCCAGCTCAGGTTTTGATCCAAGGTAACACCCAGAAGCCTGGCCGTAGCCTTGTATTCAATGATGGACTTGCCAATATAAATGGCAGGCAGCGGACCAATAAGCCGAGCTTTAGAGAGTAACATTACCTCGCACTTGCCAGGATGTGGAGTAAGGCGGTTGTTAACACACCAGGTGTAAAGTTCTTCCAGGGCACAATTTAGTAAATTACAGGCGACGTCTTGCGAGGAGCCTGTACAGAAAACCGTAGTGTCATCAGCGTACATAAAAGTATCTCCAGATTTAATGAGTGAAGGTAAATCGTTCGTAAAAAGTGTGAACAAAGTAGGTCCCAACACCGAGCCCTGTGGTACTCCGCACCTAACGTACATTTTCGATGATTCTTTTCCATTTGTCGTCGTGAACTGCTTTCGATTCGAAAGGTAACTATCCATCCATGCATAGAGTTCACCATCAATGCCGAACTGTCCATGTAATTTGTCCAATAAGCGCGAATGTGATACGCTATCAAAGGCTTTCCTGAAGTCTACAAAAGCGACAGCGACTGTGAGGCCGTCATCAACAAACTTCCTCCATTTCTCTGTGAGATGAATGAGAAGTAACTCAGACCCACTGATTAGGAGTTATCAAGTTATTGTTCGTCACATGATTGACAATGGCGGTATTGATTTCAGATTCGAGCAGCTTGCTTGGAACCGACAAAATAGAGACCGGACGATAATTTCCTGGATCGGTACTGTCGTCCTTTTTGAAAATCGGAGACACCCTTTCAAGTTTCCAACCCTCGTACGCAGTTTCGTGGTGGATGCTCCATCGGAAAAGGCTCGTCAGGTGAGGGCTCACTGCATGACTGGCTAGTTTCAAAAGTTTTGGAGAAATACCGTCAGGACCGGTAGCCTTATTGGATTTAAGATGCTTTATTTGTCGCAGAATGCCAACTTCAGAGAGATTGACCTCAGAAAGTGATGGTACGATTTTCGTCGGTGTCACCAAATCGGAAGACAGTGATCGCGTGATTGAAGGCGGGAGATCAAGCGCCAATTTCTCACCAACCGAGGCAAAATAGGTCGTGTTCATCAAGCAAGCTTTCTCGTCGTCCTTAACAACAAGGTGACCCGACTCAGTTTTTAGTGGACCAACAACAGTTTGCTTCTTCAGTGCAGTGGCTTTTCGCACTAGATTCCAATATGCTCTAGTAGTCTTAATCTCAGTAAACAACTCATTGAAGTACATAGCTTTGGCCTGGCGAAGGTCAGTGGTAATTTCGTTTCGAATCCTCTTGTACTCGCTCCAATTATGTGGGCATTTAGTGTTCACGGCCAATTTGAATAGTTTGTATCTTAGGTTAATCTTAAGACGGATACTGTTTGTAATCCACGGAAGTGAGCAGCTTCTGACCTTTACATCTTTAAGAGGTGCGTGTTGATCACACACATCAAGGAATAACTTGTTCCATGCCCATAGTTTGTCATCAGGATCGTCAAAAACAGAGGCAACATGAAAGGGCGCGAAGGAAATATCCTGCTGGAAGTTGGCCTAATTAAAATTCTTATAGTTCCTAGTTTTGATTATTTTAGCGAGAGGCCGTTTTTGTGTCAGTCGAACAGAAGCGTGAATTAAGCTGTGATCAGAAATCCCCAAGTGGAAAACACCAGATGAATGGATCAATTCTTTCTTGGATGTCACAATTAGGTCAATTAGCGATTCACAAGTTGGTGTTACACGAGTTGGCGATGTTATTGTATTCTCTAAGTTTAAAGCATCAAAAATACTCAACAACTTTGCTGCGTTCTTGTTCCTTGATACAGTGTTCAGAATGTTCAGATCGCAGTTTAAATCTCCTAATAGGAAGATGTAGGATGATCTGAGCCATGCGCTTTCTAATTGTTTCTGAAATTTATCGAAGAAGTTATTATCATCTGGTGCTCTGTAAATAACAGAAAATAAAGCAGTTACTGATGGGAAATTCACTTGAATCCAGATAGCCTTATCAAACAGATCTCTTCTGTAAATGACAGTAAGATTTTCCGCGTAGTACAGCACACACCCTCCTCCTTTACGTTTTGGCCTATCCAAACGGAAAAAGCGAAGACCCTCAATTTCGATCTGAAAGTCAGGCACAAAACTGTCGAGATGCGACTCTGTTATTGCGAGAATGTCGAAATTACATAATTCTTGAAGCAAGCGAATCTCATCCATCTTCGATCGAAGGCTCCTAACATTCAGGTGCGCAACTTTAAAATCCTTAACAGATGATTGCCGCAGGCTCATTGCAAACTCCCTCAAACTGTCGTCTACAACAGAGGGTTCTGCATAATCATCTGAGGAGCCGATGCACAAATCTCTAGCAACACCTCCGTAAGCCTCCTGCGAATTGATTATCGAAGAACCAGGACCATCATTCGGTTGTTCAAAGAAGGAATCACTGAACTTCGGTAAAGAGCAGAAGGAACAGGTCCAAGGAAGATCAAGGTTTTGTAGGCTTTATACTGCTGTTTTGTGTAGTAACTAGTCTCCAAGACTAGATAACTCACTAAATCCGCAGCTTCAATCGGTGGTAAGCACGCTGTGTCGAAATGCGTCCTTCGGACAATCGCAGGGTCGACGCCAACGACTGATATTTTCTCGAAATATCTCCTCTTCACATGGTTCTCGAGGCTTTTTGCATAATCAGAAACTACTGGAATACTATTAGAAAGGTCATCGAGGTCGTTCTTGTTGTTTTCCCTTGTACTATCAAATGAATATTGCGAGAAACGTCACGTGCCTCATAGACCTGGCATTTTATTTCGCGCCTCGAGGGGTTCCAAAATGGCGGGCGCATAAATTAAGAAAGTGTGTGACGTCATGTGCAAACCAAAAATTATTTGTTTTTGTACATAGAGGATATTACACGGTGGCACGTAGATATGAATTTTATTTTCGAGTGGCAAAACAATATTTTACGAACCAGCGCAGCACTCGTGTCCATATAATAAAGTGTAATATAACACCAGAACTCCCGTATGTTAAAAGAGCCAAAGCATTCCTGATTTAGCTCCCTTAAGTATCCTTAGTGATGGAGTGTGGTACAATAGCATGGCTTTTATTTATAAGTTGCTTGAAGAGTTAACCAATGGGTGAAAATGTGAATTAATCGTAAAATATTTTTCATCATTAGTGTACGTACACTTAAAAATCTTAACACACATGCGTCATTGAACCCTCATGAGGACTAATAGAACTTTGCAAGCTGCGATCCTAACTATACCCTCCAAAGTTAATCTCGGTTTTAGACCACATATTACGGCTTTATGGTAGATATTTATCGCCGGTCAAAACTAAAACCGGGGAAAGTGAACGCTGAATGCCACTATGAGACATGCAGAGACTGGTGAAAACTTTTATTTTCTGCACTTTTCTACTGCTTTCTGAACTTCTGATCGGTTTATTCTATTTCAACGTGATAATAATACCACAACCACTTCTTCTCATGTGGCAGACAAAGAGCAGTGAACGAGCGAAGCAATTGAACTCTTCAACTCGTAGAAATCTGTTGATTGTTAGTCAGGGCCGAGGTGGTTCTTCATTCTTAGGAGAACTCTTCAATAATCACCCGGATATTATTTATGTTTATGAGCCGTTACAGAGCGCTTTACGAAGTTTTAATCGTGTAAAGGAATCGGAATCTTACAAACTACACTCTAGTGGGCTATTGGACGGCTTCTTTAAGTGCAATTTCAGTCGGGTGAAAAAGGCTCTTCCCAAGTTGTCTGAATCATCTTTCCGTGTCAGGAGTAAAGCTCTCACTGGTGACTTCTTCTGTAATTCTACTAAAACACGCAAGCAATGTGCTTCCCTGACTAGCGAATCGCTGGCAAAGGCTTGTCGATCTTACAAGCACACTGTTATAAAGATTCTCAGCTCACGGATGCCTAACAAGACCATCCAGAGCTTTCAAGATATGTTGGAACATGCAGACAGTTATGATGTCAAGTTTATAAACTTGGTTCGTGATCCCAGAGCGGTAGTGTATTCCTGGGTAACATTAAAGTGGATCAAAGACCATACGCATCCAGATTTTCGGCCCGGAGTTCATAGAGCCTGTGATCCAATAGAGAAGAACGTTCGCCTGAGTTTGTCCCCTCCCCTGTGGCTACTTAATCGTGTCATTATCGTCCGCTACGAAGATCTTGTAGCAAACACGACAACTGTGGCCCGACAGCTTTACTCATTTGCGGGTTTCGATTGGTCCTCAAATGTTGAAGATTGGATTAAAGAGCATAAGGAAAGTCCAAAGGCAATTGCAGCGAGGAACCCTTATTCAACGTACAGAGATGGAACGGTGGCTGTGAGCAAATGGAAAGAAGCACCAGAAGCGATGATACGAGTTGTTGAGGAGATCTGTGGTGATGTGATGGATTTAATAGGTTACAAGAGATTGATGCGAAAGGAAAACTAAGGACAAAACCAGTTGCCAGGGGAAACAAGAGAACATTTGAAAAATATAGAGCCACTTTGCTAGCTACCGAAAAAGCTGTCTCAGCTGGAGATGACTTGTTTTGCGGGCAATAATTATAAGGAACTAACATGCTGCGGCTCGTGTTTTCCACATTTCATTTGTGTTCTCAGATGCCCGTCGTGTTTTATCACAGTGTAATACACGGCTTAGGCTTCTTTATTTGTTAAATATAAATATATATATATATTTATTTATTTCTCCCGCAACAACTACTTCGCTCTACGTTCACGTATTGAGCACTGTTTTACGATTAATCAACTTTTACAATTTATATATATATATATATATATATATATATATATATATATAAAACGGTTATAAAATGCCTCAAGCCAACAAAGAATGCCACTGCGTCAGGAGGATCAATGAAGATTCACAGTCCAAGCCTCACCACAAAAATGAATTTAAAAACGTTAGATAAAGCAAGGACGGACAACTTCTGACGATAAAAAAGTTAAAAAGTTAAAAATTTAATAGAAAAAACGTTTCGGTCTTAGACCTTCGTCAGTTACAGGAGAAAAAGGACGGAAACTAAGTTTAAATACGGTTACAGTGTGGGAGATTACATACCGAAATGAAAAATACTATCGTGCTATTAATACATCGTGATTAATACAATACAGGGAAAAAAATGCAAAACGAGAAATACAATGCTGTACTATAAATTACGTCATACAGGGTGATAATTAATAGACCAAACGAAAAAGATACAATACTGTGCATAAATTACATTATAAAGTGTGATAATTGCAGAACTAGGTTAAATTCAACCTAAAAACTAAAATAGTTAAAATAGATAAAACGGACTCTTGCAATGCGGTAAATATTACGGGAAAACTAGTTTACAAAGATATGCAGAAGAAACCTACGTTTACGCTGGACAGGGTTAATAACAAAATCCCAAATCGAGGCCTTTGGAGCATTAAAAGGGTTGACAAACAACAAAATCCCTGGAGGGGCCCTTAAACAATAAGCTGTAATAAGATCCCAGGCAGGGCCTTTGAGCATACCTAACAGCCAAAGAGCTGGCAAAATCCAAGGAAGGGCTTTTGGACTGCTTTATGGCGCAAACGCATATTTACACAAGAGAAAGTTAATTATAACAAATTCTGTTTTTGGAGTGAAATTCTTTTCTTTTATTTAAGCCATGGGGAGCCATAGAAAACAGTTGAGCACTCCAATAAGCCTCTTTCGTAATTAAAAACCTATCGATCTCGTCTAAGTCATTAGGGGCCTGCACCTGATCAATGCATTGGAATTCAAAATCATCCAAGGAGTGTGGAATTTTATTGAAATGTACTGCTACCTCACAAGTGGTTTTGTTTGTGAGCATAGCAGACTTGTGGTTACGAAACCTAACCCGAAAATCGGTGGTAGTTGATCCTACGTACTGTAAACGACATTTCTTGCAGGAAACTAAATAGATCACGTTTTTAGAATCACAAGAAAGCCTTGAATGAATGGTGTATTTTCTGCACGTTCTAAAACTTAGAAATGATTTAGATTCAACAAAGAAATTTCGACAGAGATCGCATCTATTTCTTTCACATTTAAAGCAGCCATTGTTTGGCTGAATTGTTTGTCCCTCATCGGCGGTTTTAAAACGAGATGGTGCTAATAATTCTTTCAGGTTTTTTGTTCTACGGAAAGATGGTATGATAGAGCCTTGAGGGAAAAGTTCTTTCAATTTAGGGTTGGATTGCAAAATCAACAAATGCTTTCTAATTATGCTACTCACATTAGGCAAGTTAGGATTAAATGTGAGAACAAATGGAAATAATTTCCTCGATTGTTTTCCGCGTTGCCGTAGTAAATCAATCCTAGAAATGGTGGAGGCTTTGGAGAATTGATCGTCAACTAATTTTGGGGGATAACCCTGATTAACAAGATAACCTTTGTACTCAACTGTTCTCTCGGCAAGGAAAGTTTCTTCAGAGCAATTTCTCTTCAATCTAGTCGCTACTCCAAAAGGAATAGCCTTGAAGACATGCTTGGGATGGCAGCTAGAGGGTGGAAGGTATAAATGGCTATCTGTAGGTTTAGAATAAACATCAGTTCTAATAAACCCTTCCACAAGATGTAAAGTAAGATCAAGTACGTGAAGCTCACGTTCAGAAAAAACTAACTCGAATTTAATAGTAGGGTATAGAGAATTGATATAATCAGTAAATTGATGTAAGGCAGGAAGGCCTTGCTGCCAAAGATCAAAGACATCGTCACGATAGCGCCACCACAAGGATGGCTTTATCGGACCGGAAAACTTAGCTTTAAGATCAATTTCACCCATGGCTAGATCGGCATAACTACATGCATTTTTTGGACCCATGGCCGTACCATGAATCTGAAGAAAGAAATTCTCTTTAAAAACAGAATGGTTGCTTTTCAAACAGATTTTTACAGCTTCTAGTATGCAAGATGTGGACGGAATTTTGTTTTCCCTAGCATTCAAAGCTTTCCTAACTGCAGTAAGACCAAGTTTGTTGTCGATGTTGGGGAACATTGAAACCACATCCCACGAAACCAGTAAGGTGCCAGTTGGAAAAGGGCCACTCGTGTTAAGATCTCCTATTTTGTTAAGCAAATCCGTGGTGTCTTTAATAAATGATGGTAATTTACGAGCAAGTGGTTGCAGATAGAATTCGGTAAAGGCCGACAAGTTCTCAATTGCCGTACCACAACAAGAGGTAATGAGTCTTAACGGGTTGCCCGTTTTGTGCGTTTTAATGTTCCCAAAGGCAACTCCTGGTTTCGCTTCCTTATTTAAAACCCACTTAGCTATTTCGGGGGAAATCTCACCCTTTCCGAGCCATTTGGAACACCAACTACTTACTAACGCTAAATGCTTCGAGGTAGGATCTGATTGCAAAGATTTATAGTGCAGCTGGTTGTTGAGCTGACCAAGCATTTTTTCTTCGTACTCTTTATCATCAATTAAAACAAAACGGGAACCTTTGTCCTGTATCCGAATCACTACGTTAGAGTTTCTAAGTTCCTTAAGGGCAACGCGTTCTTTTCGCGAAAGATTATCTCTAGGTTGCTTAATGTTCTCAGGATTGATAAGATCACGCCTTACATTAGCTAAAAAAAGTTCAAGTTCAGGGTACCTGGACGTAGGAGGTCTCCATTTCTTTTCTTTCGGAACACGAGGTAGATGGCTAGGGGTTGGAAGGTCGCCATCCGGATTGGTATCCATAAAGAAAGCTGCCGTCCGTAATCGGGCTTCAAAGATCTCCAAATCGTCATACACGCTCTGCCAGTTGATATCTTTGGGCGTGGGGCAAAAGGAAGGTCCTTTCCGGAGCAAGTTAACCTGGTCTGCTCCAATAGGCTGACTAGAAAGGTTAACGGGATCTAGCTGTTGTAGATGCTCTGTATTGACGGGGTTTGGCAATCTGCGCCTTTGACGAAAACGCTGGCGCTTCCTAGAAATCCTAGCACCTTTATTGTACCTTCGAATGCGTCTGACTGTAGATGGATTGTCAGTGGCGATGGGTGAATCCAATCCAGGATCAAGAGGAATAGTCTTGAGCCACTTGCGCTTTTCTCGTTCTTTCAGGGTGTGAAGTAGAGAGGCGTTTTCACTCTTGAGACCGTTCCATAGGAAAAGGGCTGTGCCATAGTTAACTTTCGAAAACAACTGTTCCCTGTGAAGTCTGAGCTCCCGTTGAAGGAGGTTAACCTTCTCGTGGGAAGCACGTAAAACCGCATTGCAAATGTCCCTCGATGTGCGTTGAAGTGAGTGTTTACAAAACGTGTTGAGACTAACATCATCAATGTTCAAAGCCAAATGAAAATGAAAATTAAAGCCAACAGGAATAACGTTACGATCCAAACAACGTTTAAGGAAAGTACAATGGTGCTGATATCTGGAGAGCTTGTTCCAAACAAAAGCAGCTATGTTGACTATAGAAGACCCGTTAGACTATAGAAGACCCTATAGAAGACCCGTTTGGTCTATTAATTATCACCCTGTATGACGTAATTTATAGTACAGCATTGTATTTCTCGTTTTGCATTTTTTTCCCTGTATTGTATTAATCACGATGTATTAATAGCACGATAGTATTTTTCATTTCGGTATGTAATCTCCCACACTGTAACCGTATTTAAACTTAGTTTCCGTCCTTTTTCTCCTGTAACTGACGAAGGTCTAAGACCAAAACGTTTTTTCTATTAAATTTTTAACTTTTTAACTTTTTTATCGTCAGAAGTTGTCCGTCCTTGCTTTATCTAACGTTTATATATATATATATATATATATAGGCAATTGTGGAAAACGAGGACGGACAACTTAGAGCAAAAAAAAAAAAATATATATATATATACAGTAAAAAATCTAAAAAAAGTTTAAAAATTTAATAAAAATAGACGTTTCGGTCAATGACCTTCATCAGTTGCAGTGCAAGTGAATAAGAAATTACAATGTCCTTAAATAGGTTTACAGTATAAAAGATGACATAATATAACAAAGATGATTACATAACAGGGCGTGGTAACACATGAAAATGAAAAAATTAACCAATGATAAACAATCGGTGATTACTAAGCGAGAAACTATGACAATGCGATACAAAACTCAAGAAACGCAAACCAAATATGAATAAATAATCGGATATAATACAAATAAAATTAATGTTAAAAAACTATAACATGATTCGTCAAGTCAGCCAAAAGTGTGAAGGGACCCGCGTGTAAAATATTCACAGTATTCATAAAAGGCCATCCTAGGAAAAACTTGTAATAAAAACCCCAAACAAAGCCCTTGAAGCTATGCCGCGGCAAGGCACAACAGGCGCCCTGAACAGGGCCCTTAAACAACAATAATGTAATAAATTCCCCGATGGGGGCCCCTGAGAAAACCTTGCACTAACAAAGCTAACAAGATCCAAGGTCAGGGCCTTTGAACACCTGAACTAAGATAACCGCCAAATTAGCAAGTTATTTTTACGCTAGCTGTAGTTTATTCTTTTTTTCGAGTGGAATTCCTGACGTTTATTCAAGCCAAAAGGTGCCAGAGAGAACAACTGTGCGCTCCAATATGCCTCTTTAGTGATTAAAAGCTTTTCGATGTTACTTGTATTGTTTGCATTTATCTGCACTTGATCAATACACTGGAAAGAAAAATCGTTTAAGTCGTGCGGTGTTCTGTTGAAATGAACCGCTACCTCACAAGTCTTTTTCTTGGTCAGCATGGCAGACTTGTGGTTGCGAAATCTAACTCTAAAATCTGTTGTTGTAGAACCAATGTATTGTAAGTTACATTTCTTACACGAAGCCAAATAAATGACATTTTGACAAATTGAATCACAAGAAAGTTTCGATCGTATCTTATAGCTCTTGCCTGTTTGAAAACTTTGGAAAGAATTTGATTCGACAAAGTAATTGCAACAGAGATCACATCTTGTTCTTTTGCATTTAAAGCAACCCCTAACCTCAATAGCCTCTTCAACTTCAATGTTAGAGCCATAACGAGATGGCGCTAACAATTCCTTAAGGTTTTTAGATCTTCGAAAAGAGGCTATGATGGAATTTGGCGGGAAAAATTCTTTTAATTTGGGGTTGGATTCCAAAATACCTAGGTGTTTTCTGATGATGCGACCAACATCAGGTAAATTTGGATTAAATGTTGTTACAAATGGAAACAATTTCTTCTCAGCTTTGGCACGAGTTCTAAGTAAGTCAGTTCTAGATGTAGTTAAGGCTTTAGAAAATTGATCTTCCACTAGTTTTGTGGGATAACCCTGATTGACTAGATAACCCTTGTATTCAGTTGTTCTCTCGGCAAGAAATACTTGTTCAGAGCAGTTTCTCTGTAACCTAGTTGCTACGCCATAAGGGATAGCCTTGAAAACGTGTTTGGGGTGAGCACTTGATGGTGGAAGATACAAGTGGCTATCAGTTGGCTTTGAATAAACGTCTGTCTGAATGAAACCCCCGATGAGATGTAGAGTTAAATCTAGCACGTGAAGCTCGCTTTCAGAAAAAACTAATTCAAATTGAATGGTAGGATATAGAGAATTTATAAAGTCAGTAAACTCATGCAGTGCAGGGAGGCCTTGTTGCCAGAGATCAAAAACATCGTCACGGTATCGCCACCATAAGGCCGGCTTTATGGGGCCAGAAAATTTAGCTTGATAATCTATTTCCCCCATGGCAAGATCCGCGTAACTACAGGCGTTCTTTGGGCCCATGGCTGTGCCATGAATTTGTAGGAAAAAGTTTTCCTTAAAAACCGAGTGATTGCTCTTCAAACAAATTTCTACTGCTTCTAAAATGCAATTAGTGGATGGAAGCTGGTTTTCTCTAGCATTCAGTGCCTTCTTGACTGCAGTAAGACCGAGTTGATTATCTATGTTGGGGAACATTGACACAACATCCCAAGAAACTAAAAGGGTGCCTTCGGGGAAAGGGCCACTCCTATTAAGATCCTCAATTCTGTTAAGTAAATCGGTCGTATCCTTGATGAAAGATGGCAACTTACGAGCCAACGGTTGCAAGTAAAATTCACTGAAGGCTGAAAGATTTTCTATAGCCGTACCACAACACGATGTGATAAGCCTGAGTGGGTTCCCTGCTTTGTGGGTTTTAATATTACCGAAGGCGACCCCTGGTTTGGCTTTTTTGTTAATTATCCAATTAGCTAATTGGTCTGAAATTTCACCTTTTCTGACCCATTTGTTGCACCAACTCTCAACTACAGCTAAATGCCTATATGTAGGATCTTCCTGTAAGGATTTATAATGGAGCTGGTTATGAAGCTGGCCAAACATTTTATCTTCGTATTCCCCTTTATCAATTAAGACGAAACGAGAACCCTTATCTTGTATACGAATTACTACATCAGAATTTCTAAATTGCTTTAACGCTACCCGTTCCCCTTTGGTTAAATTATCTCTAGCTGATTTAATGTTACGAGGGTTTATCAAATCACGCCTAACGCTAGCTAGAAAAAGTTCAAGTTCTGGATACCTTGATGGCGGTGGCTTCCATTTCTTTTCCTTTGGAACTTGAGGAAGGTGACTAGGTGGTTCTTGGCTATCCTCAGGATTGCCTCCAATGAAAAATACTGCTGTCCGCAAGCGGGCTTCAAAAGCTTCCAAATCATCATACACACATATATATATATATATATATATATATATATATATATATATAAAAAGTTATGATGCTTCGAGCCAACAGGGATGCCACACGCCAGAAGGATCCAAAAGGATTCGTAGTCCAAACCTCGAGTAATGAAATTTGTAGGCAATTGTGGAAAACGAGGACGGACAACTTCGAGCGAAAAAAAAAATATATATACAGTAGAAAATCTAAAAAAAGTTTAATAATTTAATAAAAATAGACGTTTCGGTCAAAGACCTTCATCAGTTGCAGTGCCTGATGAAGGTCTTTGACCGAAACGTCTATTTTTATTAAATTTTTAAACTTTTTTAGATTTTCTACTGTATATATTTTTTTTTTTTCGCTCGAAGTTGTCCGTCCTCGTTTTCCACAATTGCCTATATATATATATATTTAACAACTATTCAACGAAGTGGAGGTGGCTAGTGGTGGATATTTACCGAGCCGCGAAGCGGCGAGGTAAATATCCACCACTAGCCACCGACACTGAGGTGAATAGTTGTTTTAGTATATACTAAAACAGTGAGATAATTGTACACAAAAAAAATAAAAGGGCTTGGAAAATGGAGGACTTCTCAAATGACAATCCAACGCAGCGCCGATCGCCGTTAGGGATTTTTTGTTGTAATTACTGCCGTACGTCTCGTTTTCTCGCAGAGAAAAAATTTTGTTTAGTTCTAGTGGCGACATTTCATCAAATGGAATTGCAATTCCTTTCAGTATTTGAAACCATTCTGTAAAAAAATATAATTCAACTTTGGTTCTCAAATAAACAAGGGACATCAAATTTGGTTATGCAAGATTAATTTGCATTTGTAAACAACACCTTTCTCGTTGCCTTTTACCGCTAAACTCCGGGTTAAAAACATAAGCCATTACCTCTGAACACGGCCGAGCCAAATTTAGTCGCTTTCTTGGAGTTTCCAGGGACTGCTTCGTTGTTAATTTGGATGATTTCTTCGCTTGTCATACATACAAACCGGGCCGCCATATTCGCGCGGCAGAGCGAAAAATTCGCAAGTTGCTCGGAGGTAAATAGCACAGGATATTCGGAGTTTGACTAGCCAATCAGAGCGCACGTTCAACGCTATCCACTGTTTTAGTATATACTAAATATATATATTACATGTGATAGTTCGATTTTTTCCTTGGTTCAAATTTTATTTTCCTTTGTTTTCTGGTATGGTAATGTATGATAATGAGTTTGCAACAAAGGAAAATATAATTTGAACCAAGGATAAAATTGAACTACAACAAATACATATATAAAAACTTAACAAGGCACAGAGAAGAATCTGTTTTAATCCAAGGCGTAAAGGTAGAATTATAGAGTTGGTAACCTGAAACTATTTTCTCAACATTTACTCGGGCTTGCGAGCCACTTGGTCTGACCGGAACCGACACGATTAGTGGCCTCGCTTCGAGAGGAATTATTCCCTTATTTTACGAGTATACCATTTTGGCGTACTTTGCATTACAGTAGAAAATAAAGATGAAGGAGTGGGGCAATATGTGGAGCTAGCATCGTGTGAGCGGAGATACTAAATTGAGTTGGAGGACTTTGCTGTGATGTTCTAACCACTCGTCGGCATTTTTATTTTTCATTAAAGCTGATAATGTTAAATTACTGTCGATTTTATTTTCGTTTACATTTTCACTCGTATGAAATTCTCACTCGTAGTCTAATTGCTGAATATAATGCAAAGTAGAAAACATGATACATTTGGCGATGCATTTTTTGCGGCGTGGTCATCTCACTAAGCGACTTGTAAGAGACTTTGAACCAGTGAGTTTGAGAGTCAGCGGACTGGCAACCCACTTTCGGGTAGGTACGTGGTGTAAGCATCGTGTATGGCTATGGAGAGCAATGTATGCCATATATTCACTAACGGGGAACCACTATATGATGCTTACACCACGTACCTACCCACTTTCGCTTGATGGATCGCCCTGACCGGATTCGCTACTTCATTTTAAATGTGTTATGAAGTATATATCGCGGTTGTTTCTGCTTTTTACTAATAATTTTGAAAATAGTATAGTTGTCGTGGGAAACGTTTAGTTTTGTCTCCCGAGAGTACTGATGATTGCCGAGACGAAGTCGAAAACAAGTGATTTACGAAGTACCTGGAAAAATCAAAAGTTCAATGGCTTCCAAATTGGTTTCTTTTTAGCTTTAGATCCCATGTTTGTGGTGTTGTATTCCTTCACGAAAGTGTTTTTTTCCCGCATTCTATCACGCCATCTTCCATCATCGTACATGTCCATCATCTACAAGTCTGAAAGTAATCTTAAACGTATTGTAAATCCTTATTCGTTTTCCCGCATCGATTACTGCGATAGTATTCTCCATGGACTTCCTACAGTTGAGCATGACGAACTACAACGGGTTCGCAGCTCGTCTAATCACAGGAATTAGTCGGAGAGGCCACATTACTCCAGTGCTGCATTGCACTATTAGGTCACGCATCATCTTTCAGATTTTACCCTTAACCTATAAAATTCTGAGTGGACAATCGCCTAACTATCTTACTTCGCTTATCAGTTGTTACAAACCAGTTCGTTCTTTACGTTCATCTAATCAATTACCTCTAAAAGCTCCGAACGTCATGAAAGCCACTTATGGTCAAAGAACCTTCTCAAATTGCGCCCCGAAACTATGCAACAGTCTGCAGCCTAAGTCCTTATTTTTAAGAAGAGACTTAAAACATTTCTTTTTTGCAACTATTTTAACTGCTAGATAGTTATACGATTTTACCTATTATTTTTTTATTCGTTTATTTTTTTTTTTAGTTACATTATCAGTATATAATTGAGCTCTGAAAATGTTTTTAGCTTTCCATTTTAAGCGCATTGAGAATTTCAAATGTGCTAACAAATACTTTGTTGTTATTATTATTATTATTATTACTGTTATTATTGTTATTATTATTATTATTATTGTTATTATTGTTATTATTGTTATTATTGTTATTATTATTATTATCAGGCTTTGATCATGAACTGTTGTATCTCGAGGGGGTACTTTCGGGGCACATTTAAATTTAGTTAAAGCCAAGTGACTGGTATTGAATCTATGGCAGTCCATGATCAAACCGACTGCCTTCAAGCCAACTGGGCGCTTGTAATTTTTTTCAATGTGCGAAATTTTCGTGTATTCACCTTAAACATTATTTTTACTATTATTATTATGGGAATCTTTATTGACAATCTTATCTCAAAATGAATTTAAAACATTGCGTGCATATCCTAGGCAAAGTTGATAAAATATATAAAGTTATATGGAAATCTTGACAACTTTAAAACAATAACAAAATTGATAAGGTATTCACAGAAAACGATATTCATAACTATAAAAAAGATTCTTAAAATACTTGAAATAACATGGAATGTGACAAGAGACCAAAAGAAATAATAATAGTTCAAAACGTCCTGATGCCCAATGCATCGTTATGGTCATCAGTTCGATTTGTTTAGCACATAAATGGTTTTGTAATTTCACAGTTCTGGGAAATAATTCATTTATTGTGAGCGTTCTATTGTTAAGTTTGCAACAAGTATGTCAGTCAATTCCTTTCCGAAATTCCGATAATACGCACCAAATGCCACAACTATTAGTGTAACTTTGTAGCCTGGGTATGAGCTCTTTATTCCTAACCTTATAGCCGCGTACTTGTCTTGCTTTTGTTTCGTTCATGCTGTAATTGTCCGTGGTGTGCACACTGTGCCTTCGATCAGGATGAAACTCTTTGTTGTTGTTGCCTAATACGTTGATGTCTGGTCTGTTCGCTCCATCTTTTGGGGCTCTCTCTAAATGTCACGGTATATCACAAAGGATCATTACTTGGTCGTTCTCCTGGCGTGGTTATGGAGTTGTCTGCGTGTACCAAGGGAGAGAATATTGTATTCTTCATGACCGTACTTGTCTAATGATAATGATAATGAATTTGTATAGCGCACTTCTTCATATGGATATGTTTAAAGGCGCTTTATATGTATTCCATTATTAATTAATTTATTGCAATCAAGCTTTACAAAGGTCGACCATAACACCGGGGTGTTCGTCCCCTACTCTTTCCGAACAGCGTTATGGGATCTTTTAACGTCCCACAAGAACAGTGCTTTGGGACGAGACCTACGGTTTTTCATCCTTATCCGAGAAACTAGAATGTCTAACCATTTGCAGATGTCATAACAAAGGCGGCACATTCTCCTCAGTTATTTTAAGACCTTGAGTGTTGGTCCGGCCGAGGTTTGAACTCACAACCTCCCGCTCAACAGGCCGGCGCTCTACCAACTGAGCTAACCAACTGAGCTAATCAACTGAGCTAACAGAGTATTGTAGATTGGACGCGACATTCTATTATGCCTTGCCTTATACATTGATTGTGCTATCTTAGAACAGCCGCACAAGACATAGTTTCTTGACCCTGCGGGTATATTCAACATGATATCGTATATACTTGCTTTGTTTTTTCGTTTCACCATCAAGAAAATCAAAGCGCAAAAATTTGAAAGTCGAACCACGAGAAGTTAAAAATCTACCCGCAATAATTTACGAATCTAAGCACAAGAAGTTGCTGGTTTATCCACAAGATTTTAGCGTTGTATTCGCAATAGTCGTACTCGTTCGAAAACAATCATACACCAGTTATTTGATTTACATCGATTCGGAAACCTCACTTTTTGAAGGAGTTGTGTCTGTAATTTTTGTCTGAACCTCTACGGATAGAGTTATTTTAACACTTTTAACTGTACCTTTGGCTGAAGCACGTGATTAGTGTTTTTATTTTGAAGCCATCATAGTAAGTAATGATTTTCACACACGTTCGTTTGTCACGGGCAAACCAACTAAGGCCAGATGACAGTTCTTTAAAACGATATTTCCGTAGACGGTAAATCTGTTGTCACATTGATATGGTTATTTTTCTTTCTGGAAATAAAGAAACAGCCCTTCTTATAGAAAACTCGGACACAGAAAATCCTTCTAATTGCCGCTTTTCTTTTTTGCTGCAGCAAGATGTTCTTCACAGAAAACTGAATGAATGCGAATTACCTTAATTCTGATTGGCTCAAAGCAGCCAGCTAATTTTCGGTGGGACTGGTTTGTTGCAGACAATTGTTTTCATAATGTAGAATATTAGTCATAGGAGTTGACTACTTTATACCCTCAAATTAAGGACACGGAGTCTCTGCTTGTTGCTCCCACCATGGAGGCCGGCATGAAAGAAGATATTAAGAAAAGACAAGGCTACACAAAAACTAAGGAGCTCTTTGTCTTTGATGATGGGTTTGTTGAACGCCAGTCTGCATTTATAATAGTAGCCAGACGCGTGCAGACGCGTGCAGACGCGTGTAGAAGCGGCTGGGAGGAGTAATATACTTAATAAAACAGTTATTAGATTCGGTTTTCGCATGATAGCGAGAATTATCTAGGCCTTGGTTTGTGTTGTCCGCCTCAGCCTTCAACTTCGACAGGGAACTCAAACGTTGGCCTTGATAAATCTCGCTATTATGCTCAATCTCATCCAATAACTGTTTCTTAATTGCTAATAGGGAGCTTTCCCTTGGTGTCTTTATTAACCTTCCTATAACGTCTCTGTTTTACAAATTTTTTCCACGGAGTCGAAAACTACTGAAGCTGCTATCGATCAGAATATACCGATCAGAGAAAGTTGGAAAGGTTACTTGAGTTTTTCAAACAACCCAAACAGGCATGAATTCGTGAGAACTCAGTAATTGCGGCACTCATTATACATATCTGTTCGTTTACCTTGTTGTTGAGAGAAAATAAACAGTGTGTACCTTTGGTATGATCCGAATCTGGATTTGTGGTCCGACATCACTCAGATTATGGTGCATCAAAGGAAGCGATGAATCCTTGTCTAGAGTGGATTCATCGGTTCCTCTAATGCTTCCTGATCTGTGTAAACTCAGATCCCAAGTCCAAATCTTGATCATACCAAAGGGACACACCTAAAGTCTTGCATTCTGACCTGACAAAGTTCGGTAAACGTCCTTTTCCTCAGTTACCGGGGCAGTGCGATTTATTCCCCTCTAAACCGTTACAAACATTTTTAAGTCATTCGTGAAACCCACAGATGGTGTCTTAGCGATGCTTTGTAAACGATGCTTTCACAAAATGCAAGTTTAATTCCTTGATTGCATTTGCTTCCAAATACCCCGGAATATGACAGTACAATTAAGTACGACACAACAACTACTTCAACTTTATTATTCATAGTCCATGTAAAATTAAAAATACTCCCACAAGAATTTACATTCCCTAAATCAGTGCCAAGTGCTGGTAATAAACATGTAACGGTAAATGAAACTACTTTATATGAAATTTGATGGTAAATTTGATCACAATCCAAAACTATTGGCTTTTACGGAAAAAAAAAATTGTCAATTCCGTATCTCCCCTAGCAGCATGTTAGTTCCTTATAATTATTGCCCGCAAAACAAGTCATCTCCAGCTGAGACAGCTGGTTCGGTAGCTAGCAAAGTGGCTCTATATTTTTCAAATGTTCTCTTGTTTCCCCTGGCAACTTTTTTTGTCCTTAGTTTTCCTTTCGCATCAATCTTGCGTAGCCCATTAAATCCATCACATCTCCACAGATCTCCTCAACAACTCGTATCATCGCTTCTGGTGCTTCTTTCCATTTGCTCACAGCCAGTGTTCCATTTCTGTACATTGAATAAGGGTTCCTTGCTGAAACTTTCTTTGCATTTTTCTTATGCTCTATAATCCATTCTTTAACCTTCGGAGACCAATCGAAACCCGCAAATGAGTAAAGCTGTCTGGCCACAATTGTCGTGTTTGCTACAAGATCTTCGTAGCGGACGATTATGACACGATTCTGTAGCCACAGGGGAGGGGACAAAATCAGGCGAACGTTCTTCTCTATTGGATCACAGACTCTATGAACTCCGGGCCGAAACTTTGGATGCGTGTGGTCTTTGATCCACTTTAATGCTACCCAGGAATAAACGACCGCTCTAGGATCTCGAACCAAGTTTATTAATTTGACATCATAATTGTCTGCATGTTCCAACATATCTTGAAAGCTCTGGATGGTCTTGTTAGGCATCCGTGGGCTGAGAATCTTTATAACAGTGTGCTTGTAAGATCGACAAGCCTTTGCCAGCGATTCGCTAGTCAGGGAAGCACATTGCTTGCGTGTTTTAGTAGAATTACAGAAGAAGTCACCAGTGAGAGCTTTACTCCTGACACGGAAAGATGATTTAGACAACTTGGGAAGAGCCTTTTTCACCCGACTGAAATTGCACTTAAAGAAGCCGTCCAATAGCCCACTAGAGTGTAGTTTGTAAGATTCCGATTCCTTTACACGATTAAAACTTCGTAAAGCGCTCTGTAACGGCTCATAAACATAAATAATATCCGGGTGATTATTGAAGAGTTCTCCTAAGAATGAAGAACCACCTCGGCCCTGACTAACAATCAACAGATTTCTACGAGTTGAAGAGTTCGGTTGCTTCGCTCGTTCACTGCTCTTTGTCTGCCACATGAGAGGAAGTGGTTGTGGTATTATTATCACGTTGAAATGGAATAAACAGACCAGAAGTCCAGAAAGCAGTACAATTGTGCAGCAAACAAAATTTGCCACCAGTCTCTGCATTTCTCACAGTGGCGTTCAGCGTTCACTGAGTTTATAAGTTTTGACCGGCGGTAATTCATACATAGGGTTTTGCATTCGTTTCAAATTTTACGTAAGAATTGTTAAAGCCGTCCTTTGCGGTCCAAAGAGGTCTTAAACTGAGTGAAAAGTTTGGAAGACACACCAACTTGCAATGGTTCGTCCTTGGATGCTGATCAATCGCAAGTCCTCAGTGAGTGGTCAATTATACATTAATGTAGTTAAAGCTTTCGAAGGATATAATGACCACGGATTACCTTAAACTGATATATTTTGTGAATTGGTTGACTCTCGCAGCAACCTATACCACCAATAAGAGCCATCAATTAAGTGTAGTCAAACTTCCGAACTCGTCGCTCAGTGGTTGAAATAAACAAACGAACGAGCATAGCTACTACACCTACTGAAAGTGATTACTTAACGAATATTCAATATGCTTTTGCCAACCCACCGTGATATTTAACTAGATAGCCACAAGAAAACAATAGAAGAGGATGCGATGTTTATTATTGTGGTATTACTTTACG
Organism: Ricordea florida; assembly: GCA_949710005.1. NCBI lineage: Eukaryota > Metazoa > Cnidaria > Anthozoa > Corallimorpharia > Ricordeidae > Ricordea > Ricordea florida. The sequence goes on from OX453284.1 coordinate 1,889,308, forward strand.
AGACTTTTAATAAGCAAATACTTTTGTAGCTGGGTTTAGATTTAAGCCGCACGATTATAGAAAAACGCAATAAAATCAATTTGCCTGATGCTTATTTAACTAGGCAATCAAACGAATTTGGCAATACTTGACGAAATTTCTCGGCACATAATTTACAGTCCGTTTGATTTGGGTAGTAGTGGTTACCATGGATACAAACTAAGGTAAAGAAAATGGCCATTTGGATGTTAAAACACACTTTTGTTTGTAAACGGGAAGCTCGTAAAACAAAAATCCAATCAAAACCTTTTCAACTGATCAGCCGACAGAAATAATTAAAGAAGTTAAAAGAGTTAATATTAGTCCTTCACTTTTCGCACTTTCGGAACTGAAGAAATGATATATTTAACTGGAAGTTTGCAAAACGTTTTCGCGTAAAGTAGGACCACACAGTACTGAAAATGGTGCCGTCATAATGAATCAATGGTCAATGCTTAAGTCTGGTTTTCACTAATGACAGAGTCGTAGTCGGAGTCGTAAGAGCCCTTTTGAGCTAGTGAAAATTGAAAATCGGAGTCGTAAGCGGAGTCATAAGCTCGACGGAATCGGAGTCGGAAGAATCAGAACGGTTCCATTTTCTTCCGATTCTGCTTATGACTCCGACGCTTATGATCGAGTGAAATCTAAATTTTCGGAGTCGCAAGCAGAAGCGGAAGGACAAACCAATCGTAAGGCCTGGATTCTAGCATTGTGATTGGTTTATTCTTCCGCTTCTGCTTCCGACTAAACGACGGAGTCCTAAGCAGAATCGATATTTTTCTTCCAACTCCGTCAATTTGCTTTTCACTAGATCGTATCGCTCTACGCTTCTGACTACGACTTCGACCCCGACTCCGTCGCTAGTGAAAGCCAGCCTTAAGCGTGCATATATCTACAACCTTTGACAAAGCACGTTGGACCGATTGTCCAAATTTGTTGTTTTGTTACAGATTTGGGGAGTTAAAAGAAATCTTACATCTTTTCGTGGAGGCCTATCATAGTGGATTATTATCAATTATTATTTAAAGTAGTTTCAGTTCCATGTATAAATTCACAGCGCTTCGCATTTAGGAAATAGAAATTTCCACTCAAGCTGATGCAAACTTTAGTGGGAGTATTTTTAATTTGAGTTATTCCCGTGCGAGTTTGATGGCCAAATAGCTATTGTTTTTAATGGGCTGTTTCTGTTATATTTATACTAGTTGTTTTGTAGTACTTAGTTGAACTGTTATATTCTTGGGCCTTAAGGAACAAGTGTAACCCTAAAATTGAGCACGTATTTGTGAAAGCATTAATCATTAAACATTGTTATATACCTAGACTTTCTCTCAACTAGAGAGGGACTGCCATTGGTTGATTCTTAGTCACGTGGCCTAAACTAAATTCAAATATCTTCCGAGCGGGGTACAATAGCTGTTATTACAGTTGAGCCCACGTTTTAGCGGTGTTCGTTTCATAGCGCGCGAAAGCGAGGATTTCGAGTCAAAACAATGATTTCGCATCGAAGGACTGCGTGATGTCTTGATTCCTGACTGTTTTCTTCTCTTCCTTTTTCGAAGAATTGGAGGTTTGTTTGACCGTATTTAAACGTGTAAAGATTGGTAAGGCACTGTATAGCATATGGATGTGTTAACCGAAGTAACAATCCCAAATGTGCGAAACTATCGGGCATTCTTTACCAATGAACAATCAGAAATTCGTTCGAGCGTGGTTATTCCAGATTATTCCTCGTGGTTATACCTCCGGTTTCAAGGCATTCGTACCTTTTTAGTGAACATTTTTCGGAGGAATGTTTTTCGTATGGGATAAAGAGTGTATCTGGAACGTGGATCCGTTCCCACAAGGTTCAGTTTTACACAGAAGGCAAAGCCAAAGCGGAAGGCTCCCGTTGATCGCTCATCACCGATCGGCGCCGAGTCACAGATCAACTGAAAACCCAATCTCACCTGAAAAAGTAGTTTTTTTCTCGGTCTCGTGAATCTGAATTGTCGAGTAGAAAATAGAGAATGTTTAGAATGCCAGAAACAACAACAACAAGGTTTATTTGAACTGCAAAATTACTTATTACTACTTAAACAATAAATAAATTAAAAATACATACAGTTGCTGGTCACCTAAAATAACTAAAAAGCTAAACTGGTTGGGTGACCACAAAAAAACTTTTAAGTTAAAACTTTCAATACGCCTCATGTCCAAGGAAAGCGATGTTTCGTGTTGATCTTAGCTGTGCATTAGTTCGCGTTTGCTGAGAGCGTTGCGATGAGTACTAAATCGGAAAAGTATAACCGATTTAGGGGTACTATTCTCGGATTTAGAACTACAGATTTCTTCGAATGTTACTTAGAATTGAAGTCTCCGATTATACGATTCTTCCGATTTTTCCGATTCTTCTATTTTACAACTGAGTCTGCTATTCTACGATTCTATCCAAAACTCCTTATAATAAAAACAAGTCTCCGACTAACTTTTTCTTGTTAAATATTCGATTATCGAAATAATCGTAGAAGCTGGAGGTGAATAATAGATAACAACTTCAATTATACTGTTCTCCGATTCTGAGCACTCAATCGGAGAATAGGAAAATCGTAAAATAATTTTCGAGAATAATCGCATAATCGGAAGTGAAGAATGAATCTGCACAAATCCTATTACGCTATTCTCCGATTTAGCTTTAATTGGAGAATCGGAGAATCGTAAAACGATTTTCGGGAATCGAAACAATCGTAGACTCGGAAGTGAACAATGGATCACAACTCCAAACATACTATTCTCCGATTCAGCACTTATCGCACCCTTCTGGAGACGTTGGCTTGCATCGTCCGAAGCACTGCCATCTTTTGCTGTTCCTACACGGTAAGAAAGCCAAGAGCCAAGTTAGTTTCAACTTATTGCTTTGCCAGGTGACGTCGGCAGCTTTCATTTAACAATTGCACTTTCTATTCTTCTGAGAGAAACTTAAATTCTGGATAAGAACTCATCATTTTTTGGGATTTCGCGTGCTCAGTCTCTATGTGTGATCGAATGTTGACCCGAAAGCCTCACTTGTACGCGTTCTAAAACAAACACCGCTGAAACGTGGGCTCAACGGTAATAACAGCTATTCGGCAGTTGAATTTACCTGGCTCTTTCATTTGCAAAGTGAGAATTTAACTTTGCGATTGGCTTGAAGCTATTCCAAGAGGGAAAAGAGGACCCGTAGATGCTGTATCCTGACCAACCGGATCAGCGCGCGCGTTTACTTATTTTCACCCGTCTGATTCATTTCGTTTGGCTTCCTGTCCTTTCCAGGAGTTTACCAACATCTTGATCAACCGTGCTGTGGCGTACCTTAATGTTGACAGCTCAGTTCAAGGTATTTTTATAGAAAATATATTATTACATAGACACGAACGTTTTACTAGAAAATGCACCACTTAAAAAAAATAAAAATTCACCCGCGGACTAAGTGTCGTATTTTCCATATCTTCCCACGTGAAGTTATCGATGACGTCATGGCCTAGGCTTTTCCGCTCAATTTCGTAGTTTTCGTTTGTGTATGTGCTTCTTTGTATTAATAAAAAGAAAATTACACGTCGGCTTGAAAATATGGATTATACGTTCTCGTGTTTAAAACAATATTTAGGGAACCAACAAACTCTACCCACATACTGACGCCGGGGCCGGGAATTAAACCCGGGCCACACTGGTGGAAGGCGAGCGCTCTCGCCACTGCGCCAACTCTGCTCCCCTAAAGCATAGCAACAGTGTTATTTTCATGTGTGAAACAACATGTTATTTTCGTGTATGAAGACATCATGCTGTCGCGCGAAAGCTCACTTGGTGTTTTACTGGTTTTTATACCATAAAATCCTTAAATTCGCGCTACCATGTAATATCCTCCATACAGGTCATTCGTTGAGAGAAACAGGTATTAGGTCCGATTTCTTCAATATTTTCTTTAGCGACTATACCGTGCAAATCGCACTGCACGGCGTTTACGCAAAATGCCCGAGGTTGTAGTTTTTACTTATTTAGCTCAATTTGCCTTTTTTTACGATGTTTCGTGTAGCTTTAAAACATCTGCAAGAGAAGTGCACTATTTTGGGCTACACTATTTGTGCACTATTGTCGGCTGTCTTTGTATATTAGAACCGCGGCGTGGTTAGAGGGTGAAGCGCTTGCGAAAGTCGAGAGTTAACTCTGTTGAAAGTGGACAATGGGAACCGAAAATTCAGTAGAAAATGTAAATTAAGGCACAAAATCGAAAGCATCTTAAGGATGTCTACTATCGGTCGTCGACGAGTTCAGTTTAGTACAGCATTGCTACTATCTAACTGATTTAGTAAGCATCACTTAAAAAAACATCTATTTTCCTAAGATTTGATCAGGCTCCTAACAGTAAACTATTTTTTTTGTTAACATTTTCTTTCCCTTTTACACTGATATTTGCCTTTGCAGGAAACTACTCTTTGAGAGCAAAAACGAGTCCTCTTTTGGATTCTGTGTTGTTTGAAGCAACAAAAAAGGTATGTGACAACTTGCATTTCTTGTCTATTCGACGTCGTTCATGTATTTTTGTCAGAAATTTCGAGGTAACAGCGAATGGTACCTAAATTTTCTGAAAATGTTCCTGGAAAAATCCTGCAGCTTGAAATTTTCAGAAGCATTTCTTTCGACCGATTTGGAACGTAACATAAGCGCCCAGGAAGAAATTTCCGAGAATTTGATTCAAACTCTCGAAGTTTTTCTTTTTACCGGAAAATGCTTTTCATTTGCATGGGAAATTTTCATATATCAAATCGGGAGTCTTTGTACCCGTTGACTGCTCTCTGTCTGTCGTCGTTCCCAGATCCCTAGACCAGGGGCCTCGTCTTCGGAGGATTCGGTTTTTGAAGAGTGGCGTAAGAAGCGCCCAGATAAGTCGGATCCTAGGATTCCAAGGTAAGAACCTTGTCAAAGAATCTCAGTTGCTTGTCAAGATCAGTTCGGTTCAGTGTATATTTTAACATAACTGTAGTCACCTGGTATGATACATGAAAAATCCTCGCAGTTATGTAAGCAACATGATCAGTTGCCAGTAAGACCTTCGGGTACTGTACGAACTTGCAAATGACCATCTCCCAAAATGGCGCATTTGACAGAAGGCAGTTTATCATTTGGCCGCGCGTATTAGTAGTAATTACTTTTTATTAGATGGCTGGTTCCGCGATCGGGCAAGATGAGGCTAATGAGTTCTCATTGGCTAACCGATCGGGCAAGATGAGGCTAATGAGTTCTGATTGACTAACCGAGCGGGAAGGATGAGGCTAATGAGTTGTGATTGGCTAACCGAGCGGGAAAGATGAGGCTAATGAGTTGTGATTGGCTAACCGAGCAGGAAAGATGAGGCTAATGAGTTGTGATTGGCTAACCGAGCGGGAAGGATGAGGCTAATGAGTTGTGATTGGCTAACCGAGCGGGAAAGATGAGGCTAATGAGTTCTGATTGGCTAACCGAGCGGGAAAGATGAGGCTAATAAGTTCTGATTGGCTAACCGAGCGGGCAAAATGGGTCTTTCTTGTCCCAAGAAGCAAAACAAAATGGCTACGTAATAAATCCTTTATTGACCAAGGTATTCAAGATGACTGGATATTGGCCTCGTTTTTCGTTTTTTTTTTATTGACCTGACGACGTCTCGTTCAATAAAATCGCAAAAGAACTTGGCCAATATCCAGTCATCTTGACCTGACGCTGACTGGCCAATAATAAATCTTTATTCTGTTTTTCTCTATCAGTGTGTCAAAGGTGGGATCAGGAAGTGACTACGCCCTGCTGTATCACAGACTAGGGGTCCCTTCAGTTGATTTCCGTTACATATACGATACTGTTGCTATGGTAAGTACTAAAACCATTTCTGAAAGAAGCTACTGAGCAGTTTTGTATTCTGTTCTTGTTTGTTTTGCTATACAGAGTGTTTTTAACTTTTTTATCTGTAGATCAAACTATGGAATGTGACCACTCTTTGGAAAGCTACTGAACATGACTGTACTGTGATACTGTTTATTCTACTATACATTGTTGTTCTGACTTTTTCATTTGAAGACCAAACCATACGTGACCCGGCACTCCATGGAAAGCTACTGAACAGCACTGTACTGTGTTTTTTTTTTACTTTATAGCGCGGCTCTAACTTATTCCATATGTTGTTTAAACTATGCATTGTGACTATTCTTCAAAAAGCTTATGTTTATAATTGTTGCTTTTGTGGCGTGTTCCTTTGCTTTGTTGTTTTAATAGCTCAGATGTGGGTTCTTAGGACGCTGTTTACCACTAACTATGGAAAAGCTTAATCGCAGACTCTTGATCCCACCCTCAATAAAGGCAATTCTCAACAAAGCTTTTTTTTATTTTGATCCACAGCCAGTGTCGTCGTACCCAGTCTATCACTCGGTGCATGATACCTTTCATTGGATGAAGACCTTTGTCGACCCGGACTTCCTTTATCACCGTGCTGTTGCTCAGATATGGCTGCAGTTTGCCGTGCTTTTAAGCGATTCTGTTATCCTGCCGTTTAACTGCACGCGCTACGCCCAGCGTCTACTGGAGTACGCCGGCGATATTGTAAAAAATCATGGAGAAACCCTGAGGAAAAATAACATTACTCTTGGTTTGTTGAGTACAAAATTTTTTTTAGCTTCTTCTCCGGGTTCTTCGGTTTTTTTCCTCCGTTCTTCAAATTCCAATTCGATTTGAAAATTTAAAAGGATCGCAGTAATTGGCTCTAGCTGTTGTAGTTCCCCTGCCTGAATTGTGTGTTCACGGGCGAAGCTAGATGAATTGAAAATTCAAAGGCAACTCCGAATGTGCGTTTTATTATAACCCTTTTTATTTCTCTAAGAAGTGCAATAACTTGTATTTGTACTTTTGTCACCTTAAGGGGATCCTTTTTCACTATTTTTATTTTCAGAATACCTCAACAAAGCTGTAGCCAACTTTAGTGCAGGTGCCAAAGTGTTCACTTCCTTTGTGAAGTCGATCGATCAAAGCGAGTAAGTGGAAAGCTAGTAAAGTGATGGTTAGAGATTCTAGCAAAACGCTATTTCACTTTGTCCAGAGATAAAATCATACTGACGCAACAGTGCCACAATACAGTACGGTTCAGTAGCTTTCCAAAGAATGGTCACACTGCATGGTTTGATCCACAGATGAAAACGTTAGAGCCAAACTGTATAGTAAAACAAACAGTACCACAGTACAGATTCTGAACTGTTCAGTAGCTGTCAAAGAATGATCACACTACATTGATTTATCCAAAGATGACAGGTTATATTGTAAAAAATATTATTATTTAATTAACAAATAAATAAGCCTCCTCTGGGCTTTGTTCTGTTTTATAATACAGTCCCGATACTACGCGCGATATGATTGGTCCAAACAGCGTCCTTTATCAGAGTATAAAGCACGAAGGAGGTGACGAGAGCACGAAAGAAGTGTAGGGGGAAACACGAGCCGCAGGCGAGTGTTTCTCCCTACTTCTTGAGTGCTCTCGTCACCTCCTAAGTGCTTTATAACAGAACAAAGCCCAGAGGAGGCTTATTTATTTGTTTTATAATAAAGAACTAGCGATTTTCCACATAAACGAGCTTTTATTTTCGATCAACTCCCAATGTTTTTTTTTTCAGCGCGCGCGCTGAATGTCGTCAGCACTGTCCTTTATACTCTGATAACGTACAGCAATTTGGGCCAATCAGCGAGCTTGTAAGAATACGTCCAACACTCTCATTGGTTCAAAAGACAAAGGCTGTCAAACCATCAAAGTTCGAACGCATAGCACTGAAAAGTTTTTGAACGCGAGATTTTTTCAGCTCAGTCAAGATATTTTTGAACATTCTCAAGTCTTAAATTAATCGAAATCCAGTCAAATTATGGCCCATGAAGACAATAAGAGGAAAAAACCATTTGTGGAATTTAGCAGAAGAAAACAAACAAGACGAACTGCTTAGCTTGTTGCTGAAACTAAAGACAGTGTGCCATGTTTTCTGAATGGACAACGCTCAGTTTATGTCAATGCGAGAACTTCTGTTTTCTTTTGTGCTTTTAGTCTGTGCCTTAATGATAATGTTGTGGAGAGATGAATTCGACACACAAGCAAATTTCTGTGTGTTTGATCCGTACTGTTTGTCGTTTTTACTAACTGCGACGTAAGGGAGCTCAAATTAAGCAACCAAGACTACAACGCCGAGTACTGTACCAGTGACAAAAGTGGATTTGTCTTCCTCTTGTACTGTTGACGGTAGGCAAGTTTCATATCGTTTTCATTTTTCTTTGAAACTGTAGAATTTTCCACTTAGTCCGTTTGCAGTCCATTTCGAATTTTTGTCGTCAACATTCACGTCTTCAGCGGAGAAGACTTGTAAATTGGTCACTTCACATTGTTGTTTTGCATAGTTTGGCACTGAAATCAACCGAACTGTATTTTGCCCGGCAATTTTGTTTCATTAAAAAACGCCATTGTTTGATGGTTTCCTGGTTGATGTCGTAGTCCTGTTTTAACTTAACACCCCAGTAGTCCTGTTTTAATTTAACACCCCATTTTTACAAGTGCTGACTTAGTTATTTAACTCGGTCTCTATATCTACATTTTTCTAGAGCTCCTCATCTTCGCATTCTTTTAAGTGTAAGGGATGCTTTGTTCGAGCTCGTTCAGAATATTTTACGAAAAGCTAGTAAACGCTTTGAAAAATTCCGCCACTTTTTTCACTGCGCAAAGCCGGGGGATGACGCGAGCACCGTCCTTTATACTCTGATAAAGGACGCTGTTTGGACCAATCATATCGCGCGTAGTATCGGGACTGTATTATAATATATTATAAAAGTTATATTATAAACCCCAGACAAAACTGTCACTACGACACAAAAATGTTCATTACAGTAGCTCACCATAGAATCTTTGGTCTCCAAGGTGTGATTCCTCGAAAAACATGGTACAGCCTTTCTGTTTAGTTAAGCAAACAATACCACCACTAGAAAGGTTAGAACTACAGAGAGGCAATAGTGTACTTTTTGACCTTCAACTACCATATAAATTAGTTTTTGTCTAACTTTGCTCGTTTACTTTCTCTACAGTAAACTATTGCCAGTTAATGACTTTTTGTTTTTTGTTTTCTCTTTTTCAAGTGCCATGAAAGTTCGAATGGTGAACGATCGTCTGATGCAGTTAGAAAAATCTTTTACCAACCCACAAGGCTTGCCGGGACGTCCTTATGAAAGGCAAGCAAAGCACTCTTCACACATCCTAGTTCCCAGGGTCTCTCTTTTTCCCGCCCCTGAAAAAGAGAGACCCTGGGAAAGAGGTTGCTCTTCACACTCATCATACTTGACAATCACTGCCACACTTAAACACAATTTTTGCTTGTAAAACAAGTTAAATGATCATTAAAGCTCGGTTGGTTGTATAGTTTCGGATCTTTCAATTTAGTACAAAACAAAGTATTACTTATTACTCCATTTAATGGAATTTGACACGACATTATGACACCTATATTTTAATGGGTGGTCTACAAATATGATGCAAACATAATCGGGTCATGCCCGGTGTAACGTAGTTTATTCCTTTTCTTTATTAGTTAGGGTTAGGTACATTGTTAAGAATGCTTTGTGTCCTTTGTTTTACGTCAGTCGTGTGAATAAGTTATATTACACCGGAGATGAGCCACATAATCAGAACCGCTGGAGAATAGAGATCATTTCAATATTCCCTTGTGCTTTTGCACATGCTTGCATCGTTTCGTCGTACGTGTAAACCGGCACGATACAAGGGTAAGCGCTTTCCCTTATTATTGCAGTAGAAAATATTCTTATTTCAACCGCAAAACGATGTTTGAAAATCAAAACAGCAAAAAAGCGACGTTGCAAAATATCTTCGAACAAAAAATGGTTCGACAAAGAATGCCGCTACAAAAGACATGAACTGCGGAAACTTTCTAATCAAAAACACAGAGATCCTCTAAACAATACCCTCAGGGAAGAGTATCACAACGTCTTACAGCAATATAAAAACCTTTTGAAACTTAAGAGAAACGAATACTATAGCAATAAGATCTGTGAACTTGAAAATACGGTCGAAAATTCGAACAACAAGGGCTTTTGGAACTGTTTGAAGTCAATGAACGACACTATGAAGGAAACCTACACCCCTCCAATTTCTGAAGAAAAATGGATGTCCCACTTTCAAACTCTGCACTCAAATGAACCCCTTAACGAACAGCAGGAGGCAGTTATTGATGAGTTACAGAATTCAAAGGATATCCCAACACGATCTCACTCCTTGGATTACCTCATCACAGAAAGCGAAATTCGCACTGCAGCTGGAAAACTCAAAAACAACAAATCTTCTTTTTCAGACAAAATCAACAATGAAATGATCAAATCTAGCTTAAATGAATTAATGCCTGTTTATCTAAAACTATTTAACACGGTCCTCGATTTAGGAACTATGCCCCAAATGTGGTGTGACGGCCTCATTACACCAATTTTTAAATGTGGTACTAAAAGCGATCCATCAAACTACCGTGGAATTTGTATTTCTAGTTGCATTGGAAAACTATTTTGTTCAATTCTCAATCAGAGACTTCTAAAGCACGTTGACTTAAATAATATACTTCACAAGTCTCAAATTGGTTTTCTAGCAAATAATAGAACAGCAGATCATGTCCTCACTCTTCGAACATTAATAGACAAATATGTCCATCGTCACAAGGAGAAAATATATGCGTGTTTTGTTGACTTTAGGAAAGCCTTTGATTCGGTTTGGCATGATGGGCTTCTCTATAAGTTATCTAACATCAATGTCCAAGGAAAGTTTTATAGTCTAATTAAGAGTCTGTACTCGAAGTCTACCTGCTCTGTCAGAATTGGAAATAACAAAACGCGATCTTTTCATTACGCAAGAGGAGTGCGGCAAGGCTGCATTTTAAGCCCTCTGCTCTTCAACTTATACCTTAACGATCTAGCGTTTTCATTTGACAATGTTTTATCCGACCCTTTAGTGTTACCAAATGGCACCAGACTCAACTCTCTCCTTTACGCAGATGATTTGATAATATTATCGCGATCCAAACTTGGTCTACAAAACTGCCTTAACGTACTATCTTCATATTGCAACTCATGGATGCTTAGAATAAATCCTAAGAAAACCAAAATAATGATTTTTCAACGATGTACACGAAAATGTGAACATAACTTCCGCATAGGCAATGAAGTAATCGACGTTGTCCAAAACTATACTTACTTAGGAACTCGCATCACATCTTCCGGAAATTTTACACTTTCGCTTGAACACCTCCGACAAAAAGCTCTTCATGCGCTCTTCAGCCTAAGGCGGCACACGGATCTGAATAGTCTTAAGCCATCACTTGCGTGTAAAATTTTTGACTCGATGATTTCACCAATTCTAACCTACAACAGTGAAGTTTGGGGTGCTTTTGTTAAATCAGATTTTAAATCCTGGGACAGCTCTGCAATTGAAAAAACCCATTTGCAATTCTGTAAACGCTATTTACAAGTACATAACAAGGCATCCAACATTGCTTGTAGAGCTGAGCTCGGTAAATTCCCCATGATCATTGATATAAATAAAAAGATTCTAAATTACTTAGATTATCTGATAGGTAAAGATGAAGATTCTATTGTTAAACAGGCCCTACAAATTTCAATTGACCTTCACCATAACGGAAAAACTAGTTTTTACTCTAATATCGTGAAAATGGTTGAGTACTATGATCTAAACTATGACTTTTCCTATAATTCATTGAGTAACTCAGTAGTTAATCGATATATCGGCATAATGAAAAATAAGTACGTCTCTTACTGGAATCAGACCCTTCAACAATCACAAAAACTCAGTTTTTATTGTACAATCAAAGACGAATATAGTCCCTCGCCGTACCTAGTTTTAACAAGAAAAAACCCTTCGAGAAAAGCATTAGTTAAATTTAGAATAAGTAGTCATCAACTTAGAATTGAAACAGGTAGATACGAAAAAATCCCTCGCGATGAAAGGATATGTTACTTTTGTACAGGTAACAAAATTGAAGATGAAAATCATTTCTTACTAGATTGTAAGGCTTATTCTCAGATCAGAGACACATTTTTCTCTAAACTAGAAACTAAAATACCTGACTTCAAATCACTTTCACACGATACCTTAGTATCTCTTCTTATGAATTCCTCTGATTATCTGATTAACTGCCAATTAGTTTCATTTATCTCGCAATGCTTTGAATTAAGATCCAAATTAATATCAATGAATGAATGAACTGAATGAGAACTGTAACGTTTTGCAATGCTTTGCATGTAATAATTAGTTGCATCAGTTATTAAATTTAGACTAAGCTTTTGCAATACTGTAACTCATTTATGGTCATGCAAATAAAGCATTCGTTGTTGTTGTTGCGTCTTACCGCTTATACGATTATACGGTAAACTGAACTCTGACTCTTTTCCCTCAAAGGCACGTGGTGTTTGCTCCGAGTGCCAGCAATCAGTACTCCGGCAGCAGTTTTCCAGGTCTATTGGACGCCTTGTACAATGTGCAGAACTCAGACCAAAAGGACTGGGGTCTAGTCGCCAAGCAACTGTCCAATGTGGTGTTCTACATTCGAACCGCAACCAAATTAATGTTGCTTACGTCAGTGTAGTTCGCCAGCGGACGTTTTTCTATTCAGCAACTTATATACATTGACATGATGTGTAGCAGTGGATAAATAATAGCTGGAAGATTTCGTAACAGGAGTAACCGAGACAGATTTGCGGTCTTAAATTAGACACAAGAAAATAGGATAGGTTTTAGGCGAGAATACTTAGAATATTCACTCTGACGAAGGGCTGACGCTCGAAACGTCAGCCCCACCTTTTTTGTAGCTTATGGTGATACAGCCTACATTATCAACTTGTTTTATTATCCCAATCTCCAATGCTTAGGTTGTGGAGGCACAGTCGTGTAGTGGTTAGCGTGTCTGACTTCCGAGCAGGAGGTTTGGAGTTCGAGCCCTGGTGCTGGCACTGTGTTGTTTGCTTAGACAAGAAACTTAACTCCACACTGTCTCTCTCCACCCAGGTGTATAAATGGGTACCAGCGATACAATGCTGGGGGTGACCCTGCAATGGACTAGCATCTTATCCAGGGGGAAGTAATAATACTCCAGGTGCTTCATGCTACAGAAACCGGGATAAGCCCCGGCCGTGTGGGCCTTTGGCTCGTGTGCGCCTTTACCTAATGCTTAGGATAGCCCTTTCGTTTTACACGGCGAAGACAGCCAGTGCATGTTGAAGATGTATATGTTTGTTAACAGCAATGTACTCATGAGCTTAGTATCAAAAAACATATTCTCTTTAGGAAAGACGCTAAGTAGTTGGTTAAATAGAAATTTTTATATTTATAGGTAGAACAAACATTGCCAGAAAATTTGGGTTACAGCTTGTTTACACCTTCTTTTACTAGGCATAGCACAGAACCAGGGAAAGTTAATTCTCTTTCTCTACCATAAGTATTTTTAGAAGTGTTATCACGAAATGAAAGAGTAGTTTCAGTGATCTTTGTTAGATCCAAACATCTAATGGCACCGTTTATATTCATAAGTCACATGTAATGCAAAGGTTTTAAATAAACATTGTGCTAATTTTTAAAATCTCGCTTTACTTTAAGTAATATTCATGTTGATATTCCTTCTAGGAATTTGTAAAATTCGTCGAGTTTGGAAGTACTGTATCTTCAATCGATTTACTTGATTGCATTTGCAAGTAAAATAAGTTTGATTGAGTTTGTAGAAATAAGATGACCTGCTTTTTGAAGACTGCCAAAGTCCTTATTATACGTTTCTTCTCGTATTTTCGATTATGGTATGGTTTCAGAACTCAGTATCAAGTCGTAGTACAACATAGAGCATTTTGAATTTGTCGATTCAGTCGCCTGGCTTTGAATAGAAGCGGAACTTGGGATGACCCAGCTTTTTCACAAACATTCATGCCTTTCAAGTGCCGAACTCGCGGATTACAACTGTAGAGTAGGAAAGGTTGTGAAAAAACCGAGTCAACTCCAGCCTCTTTCTATTCAAATGCCAAGGCACCTAGTGTACCCTGCACACGGCATTAAATGGTATCTACCCACATGACCTCAGCAATAGGGACCTTAAATGGTATCTACCCACATGGCCTCAGCAATAGGGACGTTAAGATTTGAGGACGTCTTCGATGTAGAACGCGGCGGGAAGTTGAAATTGACCCCTTCTAAGCACTGCGCATGCCCATCCCTGCTGGAACCGCGTTCAATCTCTGTACAGGACATCATATTTTGTTTTCGCCGTTCTCTCCAGAACGTGAGTAGACTTTGCCTTATTTAATCATTAAATTGCACTTAAACATGTCCATTTCTGTTGCCTATCTTATTCAAGAGATATTGCACCCTTGGCCGTTTTATCTGCATCATAGGTTGAAGAAAATACTTCCAAGAAGGCAAGTTTCAAAGAATGGCCTTGTTCGAAGCCGCTGCGGTTGCAGAGTAAGCAATTTTATTTTGATTCATGTTTTTTTTTCCAACTCCTTGTTTGCGTTGTACGAATTGAACAGGATCGACAACCATATTGCTTAACTTCGTTCAGAAACTTGAGAAGAATTTTGATAAATGCTTATTCAAGATTTCTTTATATTTCTGTGATCATCGAATCGCTATATCGGCATGGGGTAAGCAAGTCGCTTCAGAAACATGCATAACGCTTCAGTGCTATCGCAGATTGTACTCTGCTTGTATGTTATCTTTTCAGGTAATCCAAGGACATTAACGAAAAGAGTAATGTCGCTTTTATGGAAACAGAATTCGGTTTTGCACTAGGCCTCATCTATTTCTTCTAGGCAAAATTCGTTTAATCCCAGTACGGATATTCTGGATTTTTCGATGTGTTTGCATCTTAAAGCAAAAGAAATTCTTCTTCTACGATTGAACAAAAGCAGGTCACGAGCATTTCTAAAAGTCGGCATGTCGAAAACTCAAGGAAGTTCCATTTTTTGTTTACTTCCAACTTCTTAAGTCAAATTTTCCGCGTCTAGAACACCGTGCTCTCCTCCGTCCCCCCTGTACCACGACGTTGTTTTAGAACGCCGTCCTCAAATCTTTCTCTTATTAGTGTTCCATTATACACCCAAAGCTCACTAGTACTATTTTGATGTCAGTGGTGTGTCTGTCTTACCCTATTCTTGTCGTTGTTTCTTTGTTTATTTTGCAAACACTAAGTAGTTTTTGATGGTAGCTATTTCTTATAGCTCGTAAACCAACAAGTTACATTTTATTTTCATTGGTCAGTTTCTTTTGTTTTATTTTTGTTTTCTTGTCTTTGTTATATTTTTGTCACGTTAAGAAGTAATTTGATGGTAGCTATTTTTGTGAGCGTATGCGTGTTGTTCCCGGCAGCTGCTCATTATGAGTAATGGGGTTCTAAAGGCCCGTTTAATGAGGCTTTTTTTCTCTCAGCAGATAATAACATACCAAAGAACAGTTCTGTTTTATGTTTTTATGTATTTGCACAACGCCAAGGACTGTACTTGTTATTTGTTGTAATCGAACGGAGACATTGAATGCCCTAAAGTCCAAATTTTGTATCGAAAAGCAATTGATAGAAACCTGGAAGGCATGTCACAGGGCCGTGACAGTGAATACAGTAAATATCAATTAACAGACATATCTGGTTTTTAAATGATTTAGAGCAAAAGCCGGAAGAAGTTTCCGACTCGGAAACTCTTATGCTAATTTCTTCTTGCAGGAACTCACTTACCGAACATGATGCCTTAAAGAGGGAATTTCTTGAGACTTTACAGTTGGCGATGACACAAAAACCGAGTCAGGTAAAGTGCTCCTTTCACTCTTGTCACTTGTTGCGCCGGTAATAACGTTATCTCGACTCGCGAGATGGCAGACAAATCTATGGAGTGTTCTGAATGCTTGATAGAAACCTTAACTATGTTTCTGTACTCAGCATTCAAGCTGATCTTTATGCGCGTGTTATTCATCTTGCAAATGTTGAAAGCAAAGCTAAATTTAACGTTTTTGTATTTATTTTATTATTATCATTATTATTATTATTATTATTTTTATTACTATCATTATTATTATCATTATCATTATTATTATTACTATCATTTTATTTTTATTCAGTTTTTTTTCCTGTACAAACACATATGCTAATTTCTTCTTGCAAGAAATTGATCGAAATTTCATAAGATGTCTTCAAGACTGATTTCGTTGAAACTTTGCAGGTGGCGCTGACCCAAAACACAACTTAGATAAGTTATTGCTTTTATTCTTTTTCCTTGATTTGATAAACTGGTGTCTCATCTCAACAATTAAAGAACATTTTCCTTTTTGCAAGCTATCCAACAATGCACTGTTCTCGTGAAATGACAGGCAAACATTTGGAGCTTTCCGATTGGTTGATGTCTTAAGACAGTAACTACATAGAAACGTAAGCTTCATTGGCATTTTTTTTTTTTGTACATATATACAGTAAAATCGATCTCATCACGCATTGTTCGTTATTGTAAATGCAAGGTTGACTTGAAAATTTTTGGAGCTTAATCTTTGTTTTTTTTGTTTTTTTTTTTTTTGTGTGTGTGTGTGTGTGTGTGTGTATGTGTGCGCCTTTTAAAATTTCTTTTTTTTGTTGTTGTAAAACAGTGGTACGCGTCCATCATTGTATTAAAAATACTCTTGGTGACTTGTTATCGACTGAACACGGCAGCAGTGTAAATTATCCCAACCGGCTTTGTTTATCTAAAATTTCTTTCAACAAAGAAGTTATGCGTGTCAGTCGGAGTGTCATTGTTCTTTTTTAAAGATACAAGTCGCCATTGTTTCACTTGTTTGCATGCTACTAATGCTTTGTTAGTCACCGCCCTTCAACAAATACTGCTAATGATAGAAATATTCTATAAAAAATGTTAATATGCGGTTTCTGAGTGACATGAATTTTTTATTTCCTCGTCGTCTATTTTTGAATTAATGTTAAATATTCTGTAAAAAATAAAATGATACAATTCTACAAAAACAGGAAATTTAAAACTAATAGATCGAAACAGCAGCAATATCTAATTTTGAGCTCTGCGCGGAGTCTGCTTTCTAAACGTGTTACTTTTGGTTAATAGTCTAGCGGAAATCAAGCTCTTGCTTATTTTTTTTTCAGCAATTAGTAGGCTCAAACCACTTGCAATATATTTTGCGAACTTGAAAGGTGAAGATAGACACAAAACAAAAACAAGAAGGTAGTTTAGGGAAACAAGGGCTTGCCTAACTATTACCTCTGAAAGCTAGATTGTGGCTTTGTATTTAAGGAACACGTTGTCATTTCATGTGGCAAAAGAATTCAAATACTTTGCAGCGACAAAAAATACTGAAAGTCTTGAATTAAGGCTAGTTAATTAACGAACTATGTCAAAGAAAACTTTAATTTTGACTTTGTCCAAAAAAACGTTCACTTCACATTTTTTCTCTGGAATACATAGAGAATGCCCCGAACCTGTTTCTTACTGTCAAAACATTCAATTTAATTGTGTAGATACGCTCCACAGTCAAGATGTCACGTTTTTCCTTAATTTATTTTATTTTTATTGTTTATCGCACCGATAAGCTGTTTTGAGTTTAAATTGGTTCACCTCTAAATCTCGTTATTTTCCCTCTTGGGCCTCTCGACTGATCAATGCATTTCGTTTAAATCATTAATTCGGTTAGGCCCACCGCAAAACGCTTCGTTTGGGCCATCAATCGTCTTTTCCATTTACAGATTAAAAACGCACGCAAACCAGCAAACGGTAAATAAAATATCAAACAGCGAAGTGGATGAAAATTTTGAATGGAAAAAAGGACTGAATCTAGAGGGCATTTGCGTGAATGAAAAAGCTCTTCTTTGTCTAACGTCTACAAACCCACCAGTAGCATTGAAAGGGTTTCCAGCTGGACTGGGGTGTCAATCACTCGGTTTTCGTTCGCCTGCCCCACTGTTGACATAAGATTCCCTCACGATGAAATTTCCATAAAAACGGTGTAGAGTCACTAAAATGTGAGACAAGTCGTTGGCATGCGGCCGGCTAACTGAGTGGCTTTCCGAAACTCGCTTAATGGGGATGTCATTGCAGAAGAAATGTTTGTGCGGGTTTGTGCTGTTCACTTTACTTGTAGGGATTGTAGGCTTTCTCATCGGCTATTACGCGCGCTCGGGCGCTGACTATGGTGTCTGTTCTGGCGAGGAAAACGGGAACGGTATCGCAGCCTGGAATTCGGAGCACGAGAAACAAGCGTTGGAACACATTTCTGTGGACAAAATACGCCATTATTTGCAGTAAGTGATTTCCTGTAGTACATTTAGCATGAAGTAGTTTTGCACTGTGTAAGTCATGTATTTAATTTAGTAAGGTTTAAATCCGCGATATGACTTACTCTACACGCATTAGATCAACGATCGATGGTGTTGCGGTCTTTAAAGAGGTACACAGCACATTATAGTGTCAAGGTCGCTATTTTAAACGCTGGATTAAATGTTTGAGGTTTTCTGAATCTTTTTTAACAATATCAACCCCAAAAACGTTTGTAACGTTTCTGATTAAAACATTTTTAATAGATGCGTCGTTTGTCTTCTGCGAGTCTAACAGAATTGAAAATTTTTGTCAGTACCCCGCTATTTGACTTATAAGCATGATGGCTCAACAAACAAGAATTGATGGTCGCCTAAAAACCCTGTGAATGAATTTTCTCGCGTTTCTCACTAAAACGTTCTTCGAAATCGCTAACCTTATCATAAGGCGACGAGATAGCACCTCTCACCCAAAAAGCATTTAATACATGCTCGTTTGTAAAACATGTTTTTACTTCAGCAATAATTTCCAGTAAATTGAAAACCACTTTGGAAGCCTTGTTTGCTTGATACAATTTATCCGATACGAAATTTTTGCGATGACATTTAACAGAAATTTGTTTAAGCCAAGTGTCACTTGAAAAGCTTTATCGACCGATTTCTTTCCGATATTTAGTACTGTTCAGTTTAGTTTGGTCTTGATGTAATTCTTGAAAGCAAATTCCCAAATGCGATCGTTAAATTTCATTGAGATTCTTATGTTACGACATGGGACGTGTTTCATGCAAATGGGAGATAAAATTTCTGTTAGATTAAACTGAATTAAATATCCACAATAGAGAATGTGAGATATTTTAACCCATTTGAAGTGCTTCGGGTTAAAGAGCGTTAGAACCATTTGCCAGGGCGGCATTTGAAACTTATAAATTTTTTCACGGTGTTTTGTGCAATCGAAAGCGTTCTCTCATAATTTACAACTGTAATTTTCTGCCACGAATTATTGCCTCTAATTATATGTTCTAGTTTAGTGTAATATACTATAGTATAGCAGGTTGACTTGGTAAATTTCATAATAATTTTTTGTTTTTGAAAGAAAACGATTCAAACGTTTTTCAGAGCTGGATATAATCTCAATTGATATAAGTATTCCGTGTAGCTATCGCTGCGTGTTTATCCTCCTTTTCAGCACAACTTTTAACAGAAGCCAACAAGCAAACTTGACTCTATTGTAATTTACAAACTTCCTTTAAAAGAGATAAAGAAGATTACATTTTACGCTAGCGATCAATATGTTGCGTTGAAAAATAGCAAGCCATTCTAGCTCCCTTTTACTATTCTTGACTATTTTTATTATTTTTTCAATGTATTTTCGGCCACGTTGCGCCGTTTCGCTCTTGAATTGGACAGTATCTGCGGAAGTTTTTCGCTTTGTAGTTTTCCTTTTCCAGGACTAGAACAGGTGGCGATTTTAACTCAATGACGATGAAAAGCACACAGGGTATCACTTTAACCTGGGATATAAATTGAACCTCCACTCCCCCACCTCCCCCCCCTCCCCAAGAAAAGCAGATTTTATAAAGTAAAAACAAAATCTACAAATGAAGATTTTTGCTTTGTCCCTCTTTTCGTTTATATCACCTGTGTCGTTAATGGAAATGTTGCTCGAGTATGAGATGAATTAGAATATTTAGAATATTAGAACAAAGTAGGTGTAATAAGCAATTTCTGTAGGTGTTTTGAAACAGGTGCAGTCGACACGGTAGGAAGAATCTTCCTCGATTCTTTTCACATAGAATGATCTCCTTCGGTCTTTTCGATCATGTCGTTTCCATCACGTCTTTATTTGTCGCTTCGCGGGCTGAAATGATAACGCTACTGCATTGCGTAGAATTGCCAACAATGCCAATCAGTTTGAAAATTTATAAAAGAAAAGACTTTCTAGCGATATAAATTGAAAGAAGTGTTTACACACATCAAAAAGTATACCGTTAGTTAAACGCATCATGACTATTGAAATATTGAAAATATGGAATGTAGTAATCCGATTGAAATTCTTTGCTCGAATGTTGTAGTCTCAAATCATAAGTTACGTGTACGAATTAGGTAAACAAAGTGAAGTGGAAAAATAACTGCAAAAATTCGTGTCGAGAAATATTGAAAAACGAGCAAGTTAGGATAATTTTTTTTGTAGCATAGCAGTGACACGCAACTGGGCGATATTTTACAAAAAATTAGGACCACGAAAAAGTGTAAGCTTCAGGTCGCTAGGTTTTAATTTTTTCTTGTTTGTTTTCGGGTATTAAGTCAGGTAGCGTGACCCAAGTTTTTATTCTGGTTAAACTTACAGAGAGATAAGAAAATGTTGATATGGAAATCGTACACTCCAATTTCCTTATCGACCTTTTCCTTGAAAACCAGGTGTTTAATTTGGCTCATTTTGAAGAGAAGAAATAACACAATATCATACAGCTGTAAAGTGTGTCGTGCAGACAGACAAGTTTGATAACTTTTTGGGAGCAATTTCTTGAAGTCCGTCCCTAGTCATTGCGACTAGGTTTACACTAGGAGATTTTTCCGGATTCGTAAATGTTTTAGGATTCATCAATTTTGGAGTATTCGCATTCGTAGGCGTTTACTGGATATTCGGATTCCTGACCGTTTGCCCACAACGACAACTCCGGAAACATTCGTGAGGGAGTGGTTACCAAGCTCAGTGTTGTTTCCTCGTTCGACAAAGTGAAAATACCCCCTAAAAAAGAAGCCTGGAGTCGCTCCAGATGCCACTGAGGCAAATTTGAGCTGGACAGATGACGAAGTTGAACTTCTTCTAGGAGTTGTCCGTGCATCTTCTTTCCATAAGGATTACGAATGTATGTATCAGAAAAGATTTCCTCACCACTTGTACCGATGAACAAGAGAGATAGATTGCCGCATGATCCAGCCTGTTCACACGGGAAAGAATAGCAAGCAAAATAAAGGACATAAGGAAAAAGTACGAAAAAGCAGTCGACTCTCTTGCGATGATGATTTGCGTTTCCTCAGAAATATTGCGGTAAAAACTCAAACAATACAACTTACCATAAAAGAAGTGAAAAGTTCTTCTATTGTAAACTCAAAATCCTAACTCAAAGAATTTTTTTTGTATTTGAGGCGGGTCGGGTGGTGCAATGACCGGTGTGTGCAATGGCAGAGCAACATGGTGATATTTAGCAGTGCCGAAGTGTAATGAACCCTACCCACTACACCCCTCAGGAAAAAAAAGGCCAGGCTGCTAAGCCGTTAGCCAAAACTCCCATTAAGTGCAATGGATGTAACTATAGGTAGTAACTACTAACTATGATGTAACTATGATGTAACTATGATGTAACTATGATGTAACTATGATGTAACTGGCCCAACGGGGACAGTTACAGGCGGTAGATGCAATGTCTCTGTCACAATTCCGCGTCAAATCTTAACTCAAAGTTTGATGTGGCCATGTTATTTTCTTGTTATTATATTAAGTTTAGTGGTATGTCAAGTGGTGGCTAATAGATTATCGATTAGGTGGCACTCGTTATACCATTAAATTATTGTTGACTCTTTTTCGTAAACGTTTTAGAATAAACCAAGGGCCTCCATTATGATTGACAGGTATTTCACCAATCAATCGCATCTTGCTGGGACTGAAGAAAGCTACGCGCAGGCGCAGTACATCGAGCAACAATGGAAAGCGTTTGGTTTCGACGCTGTGGAAACAAAGCGATATGAAGTCCTTCTCTCATATCCGACCAGACCAGGCATGGTATCGCTAATTAGCAACAATGGAATTACTATTCAATCCTGGGTATTGGTGGAAAAAGACCTGGAGCCAACAAAATATGCGCCTGGTGTTATGTTTCCCTATAGCGCGTATTCTGCTTCAGGAGTTGTCACGGTACGTTGTCACGTTTACCTGTACCGCGTCACGCAGCTTGGGAAAGGGGTTCTGTCGATAAAGGGCGGGTGCTTGTTTTAAGAGTCCTAAACCCTGACCCCACTTAAGTATTGTTTAACAAAATGCTTCGGAAGCATTGGTTCGTGCCGAAGTTTTAATTTGTTGATCAAGGTTAATTTCCTTGTTAACGTATAGTTCCGTAGTATGTGAAGGAGAGGGTTAGGCGATATTATCGAGAATATGGTACAACCATTGACAGCGCGTGAGACGGATTTATTTTGCGATAATGTCCTCTCAAAAATTAGCTCGCGTTTTTATCACATTTTTATCACGATACAAAACCAAACTCGATTTTGAGACAGCATTACTGCTTTGTAATGAGGCGACTCCGCCCAATACGGAAATCTAGTTTCTCCCAACTTGCCATCGTGGCAGATCTGTAATGTTGTTTTAGAATCGTACAATAGAGCATACACTTAATGCGGAGTTTCTATCTCTCAGGGTAAACTTGTGTACTCTAATTATGGCCGAGAGAGTGACTTCAGATACTTGGACAAGAACAACATAACCTGCTCAGGGAAAATTGTGATCATTAGACACGGAAAGATCTTCACCGCTCAAA
The DNA here is from genome assembly GCA_949710005.1 of Ricordea florida. Lineage (NCBI taxonomy): Eukaryota > Metazoa > Cnidaria > Anthozoa > Corallimorpharia > Ricordeidae > Ricordea > Ricordea florida. The sequence continues at coordinate 1,912,214 of OX453284.1, forward strand.
AGGTATTGACTCGATGCAATATATAAGAGCTATTTTTAATTTTTCTGTCGGAGGTAATTTTCCATTTTCATATATACAATTATCCCCCTTCTCCCCGGGGCTTTTCAGTGAAATATCAAAATTCTTTCCCGGGGATGAGATCAGACTGCAGCCTGTAAAGGCGCCTCTGGCAGCTGTAAACCAGTCTGTATTTGATCTCACCCCGGCCAGACCACAACACCGGGAACTACATCCCCTACTCTTCGCGAACAGTGTGTGGGTTCTTTAACGTCCCATAAGATATTGGGACCTACGGTTTATCGTCCTTATCCGAGAAGACTAGAGAGTCTAACCATTTACAGATGCCATTGTAAAGGCAGCACTTTCTCAGTTTTTTAAAGACCCTAAGTGATGGTCCGGCCGAGGTTCGAACCCACGACCTACCGGAGGATAGTCCTGTTCTCTACCAACTGAGCTAACCGGTCGGCGGCTACTTTGGTTCACATTGTCTCGATAGGCGATTGGCTGAAAAATATCTCGTTCTTCTCAGTAGTTAAACTTACGCCAATCGTGTCTAACTCGCACGCGGTTACCCGCGTTTGGTGCTGATGTCATAAATTATCCTTGATTTCCGAATGGTCCATTGTACTGTGCGCATTTATCGTGATTTACTAGAGTTAAGAGTCAGGTTTTTGGTTATGCAACAGTCAGTTGAAAAACTCTGCAACATCTACAAGTATTGTCACAGGTTAGTTAATAAGTAGATGAAAGGAAGGAAGGAAGGAAGGAAGTAGGTAAGTAAGGTCGTGTTCTATTGGGATCAACCATTTTTGGTTCCGTTGCTTTGGTTGATCAACTTTTTCAACCAACTCAGAACTCAGTTGAAATGATTGAGAACGATGGGTAATTTCTGCTGACAAGCTAGCACGCATAATTGTTGCGTTGCGTGTCGGCTCGCGTGTCGGCTCGCGTGTCCGACAAGTTAGTCACGACATTCTCAAAATAACTCGTAATGCGAGTGACAGGTGTCCTCGCAGTTTCCAAAAACAAAGCTCCTGGGGCTTCTACTTCATTGTCTGCTTCGTTGGTTGGAAGAACTTCATCTTCCAACAGTTCTTGAAGGTCAACCGCGGCAGCAACAATCTGCGCTTCCGCCATGTTAAAAACCTGACGTTAAGAAGTTGAAGAAGTCTGATAAGTTCAAACAGCGTCTAAAACAGAAGCGGTCGATGAAGCGTTCTATTGGAAACCTCAACTAAGTCAACAAAAACCCGTTTTAGTTGGAACGTTTGATCCCAATAGAACACGTGTTTCTGTATAAGGAGGTACGGAGGTAAGTAAGTAAGTAACTATTTATGTAAGTAAGTGGTAAAGTGAGTGTAAAGATTTTATCTGAGCAGGGTTTTATTTGAGAGTGGTTTAAAAATTGATGACCTCATAGCTCCCAATATGTGAAGTAAAGTCACGCGTTATTCAAACTATCTCCGTCAGGTTGAAAACGCCCACAGGTGGGGATCAGAGGGAGTAATCTTCTACTCTGATCCCGCCGACTATGACATAAATGAGCAAAACAACACGCACTTGGGTTCCCTGAAGCTGCTGAACGACACGGTACATAGATCAACTCTGTGGGCTTGGAATGGAGACTCCCTGACTCCTGGCTATCCTGCGACTGGTGAGAATGTCCTTAATCAACATGTAACAACTTAGCGGTGACAGGAAACATATTTACGGAAAAAAAGAACAACAACAAACAACCTAGAACACGCCCTATATAAAACCCCATGGAGGTTTATCCATGACTTATCGTTGGGCAGACATGTGGCTGACGTTATGGATAGTTTTTTTGTTTTGTTTGTTTTTTTTTTCTCAAAATGGCGTTTGTTGCTGTTGTTGTTAGTAGTGGTGGTGTTAGTGTAATGTACCTAACTACGTGTCATGATATTTCATATTCCAAGTCACAATTTACTGTGAAGTTTTGATTAGAATTGTATAAATTTTTGAGAGTTATTGCATTAATTTGAAAGAATTCAGTATTTCACGATTTCATTGCTCCTATATTCCTAGGTTTAGTGTTATTAACTGTGAGGTGACATAATTTTCTTTCCGTTTTTGTTATTTTTAACTTTTAACGTTTCCCTGTAAGTACGTTATTCAACCATCCGGCTGCGAGGTTATGTAACAAAACTATCTACCTTTCTATCCATCTATGTACCTAGCTGCCTGTCTGCCTGCCTGCTTATCTGATATCCATCTATCCATCTATCTATCTATCCATCTGTCTGTCGGTCTGTCTGTCTATCTATAATATAATAATAATAATAATAATAATAATAATAATAATAACAATAATAGTGAAATTTATTTGAGCGTCAACTATCTACCTATCTACCAATCTATCTATCTATTTATTTATCTGGTTGTAACCATTTTTGTCAGCACACTTTACATGTACTGCTCCTCTCGTCCTTATTTTATGTTGTTGTCCAGCGAACATCAACATTTACTGTGCTCTGAAGTATCACTGGCCTCACATTGATTTTTTCATTAGGTGGTATATACAGAGAGGCAGTGAATAAGACAGCATTACCCAAGATCCCCGTGCAGCCCATCTCTTTTGCGGTGGCGGAATTATTGTTAAGGTGTGAACCACCCACCCTGCAACCAGTGATTTATCATACGCGAGGAAAAGTGTTTCATCACGTATTAAAATACAACGCATATTGAGACATTTTGTCAAATTTTAACTTTCCATTGTATGTCTCAGCGGTTTTTTTTGTATTAGAGCGTATATTTTAAACAAGTTCATTAAATTCATGGAGTCGGGTGAAATATGGTATATTGACTTCTACAACAAAAAGGGTATTTTATACTTCTAGAAATCCTTTAAGAAGGTTCGAACGCTGCATCAAGTTATTTCCCTAACACGAGATAGAGCGTTTGATCACACATCAAACACCAAAAAGATAGTTAAAGATAAAGCGCATATCGAGACATTTTTGACAAAAATTGACGTTTTATTGTAAATCTTACATGTAATGTAGTTGTATTATCACATACATCTGTACAAGTTCTTTAAATTAATCGAGTCAATTGGAATATAGTATAGTAACTTCAACAGAATTAGACTGTGTGCAGCTGCAATAACTGAAAATTATCTATCCAACTATACTGAAGACCATTAGCCCAATTCTTTTGATAATCAGCTAATTATATTGTTGTCGATCAGTTGCTTTATAACCACCTAAGACTGCATGCGTAATGAAATATGAGGTTATACGGAAATCTGTCCCAAATATGCCTTATTGTAATATGAAACAACCTGTGTAATTATATAACGAGGGAATTCAATCTACTTTTTTATTGTTAATTTTACCAGAACATTAAACCAAACAATGGCTCCGCCGGAGTGGCAAGGTGGGCTGGGATTTTCATATAGAATACAGATGGATACAAGTGATGTAAGGTATTCTTAACGTTCATTATTTCAGTAACAGTTGATAATGTAGCTGCTACGCCACTGTGGCTGGTTTAAGGGATAAATGGAAGTATCTGGGCAACCTACCCCTCCCCTAACCCAACATTAACGCTAACTTTCTAACTTATTATACCTTGTTGGGTTAGGGGAGGGGTAGGTGCACAGTTGCCCAGATACTTCCATTGATCCGGTTTGAGTACAATGAGGTATTGGCGAACTATTTTTTTCTTTTATGATAATTATAATTTTACAATGTTGATCTGAATAACGGACATAAGTATAAATACTCAGGTGATTAAACAAAATCTCATGAGAGTCCGAGAAGAACTGTGTAAACACAGGTAAATTCTGAGAATTTCATGTGGAAGATGCCATTTTGTGAAATTTGACATTTACTATATTCTCGGGCTCAGCCCATAATAAATTTTCTTTGGTGTTACTCTATAGCCCTTGAAAAATGTAAAAACGAATGCGAGATTGTCTGAATTATTCTGAAACAAGGTTTTTTCCACTAAAAACTGAAATTACTCATGGATTCCTTCTTAAACTTTCGACTCTCGAGGTATCAAAGCAATATTAAGTAACTGCGATTTAGCCTTGTACAATCTTCATGATCTTTCAGTTAGTGTGGCACTAATTAGGGGTGAATTCCGACAAGCGACATGTCCTTGAACCGTCGACAAGAGAGCCACAAACTGGCGACGAACGACAGACTGCTCCAACGAATTAGCGAAAGCGACGCCAAATATGGCTAGAGCAGACCACTTCCGGCTTCAAACTTTGATTGAGCTTTTTCTCCTGATGTTTGTCTTGATATTGTTTTTTGAATAAATAAAGTTAAGATCTATTATTGTAGCCTCATTTCAATCAAGCAGGTCAAATTCCCCGACACAACTCCTACGAGACGAAATTCCGACAAGCGACATGGGTACCCCCCCCCCTAGCAGGGCCTGATTAGTATACCATGCATGCGCTTTGAGATTATACTAACAAGTACTCTAAGAGATCCACGCCCCGCAAGGAGTAAACTGAGAAATAATTTTTTTCATATTTGACTTGTTAGTTTAGTTACATTTTGATTGAACATTTTTTCTAATTTTTTTTTCAACCAGGAATGTTAGCGTAAATGTTAGTGTTGCCTTGGTGACGCGCCCTGTATACAACGTGATCGCGACTATCAATGGACGCTTAGAAACAGGTGAGTATGGTAGTGTTTACGTGAGAACGTTCGACCCGACGCCAGTTCCACATCGGGAAGACTACCGTTTCGTGTTTGCATGTGAGAATTGAGTCGACTCAAAATTACGATGCCTTAGTTGTCGCAGCACACTGGAGTGCCGATTGCATACCGAAACGAGTGGTCATGTGAGATTTTCCCTCTGGAATAGAAACCAGGATGAACTGGCTCCCATATAACTCACACCGTGATCACTTTTTCTAGTGGTATCATGTAAACGGATGGCCACGAACCAGAGTGAACTCGCGCCAGAGTTAAAGTCTCCCCAATCTCGATCCCAGGGCGCCTTTCCAGCTTGGGTTGGGCACGGAAAAGGCCTTGATATCGAAGTTGAACTTAGCCCTGGTATCATGGGTAATTTTTACGTTAGAAAGCTCGCCCTGGCCTGGGTTCCTACTATGACCAGGATACCATATTTTCTTAAATGGGGATTTGCATTTCCATCCGGGACTTCCATATCCAAAAACAACAGCAAACCACTCTTGTGTGTGTCTCTTTGCTCTGGTTGTTCATTTGTCAGCTAGCTAATACTTGTTTTGCATTTCAGAGATATTTATATTGTAATTTTTTAGGAATATTTTAAGATTCCTAAAAAATTACTAAAACTTAAAAGTTTCAACTCTGTCAAACTATCAACGGTGTGACTATTAAAAAAGGTCTGTTGTTGCTCCAATTTGCTTCATGTATGAGGTCATACAGTGTCCTGTACAAGCTTTCATGCTAGAATTTTTCTGTCGAAACTCTATAAAATATCTTATTTTATTGACTCTTGCCAGCCCGAACTTATATTGCTGTCTGAGCTAGATTTATTTGTTCTTTTTTATCCTCCCTTCTCTCAATGAAACGTGTTCGCTGTTTTCAGACATTTCGTCGCAAAAGACCTTCTTCGCTCGTACATTTTGTTTTCCCAAAACAGATCATGTGATGATACTCAGTAGATTTTATATTTTGTTGTTCATTAAAAAGAGTGCATGCAAGCATGAATATGTCTGCCTGCACTCTTTTTAATAAACAAGACAAAGAATCAAATCTCCTGAGCATTATCTCATGGTCTGTATTGGGAAAACAAAATGTACAAGCTAATAAGGTCTATTTGCTCCTTTAATGGTCTATAGAAACACAAGGTTTCTTTTGTGTTGGCCCGGTTGTTTGATTCCTTGCAGACCGCTATGTTCTTCTGGGTAATCCAAGGGACGCCTGGGCTTTTGGTGCCGTTAATCCTTCCGGTGGAACTGCTGTTCTGATGGAGGTGACAAGAAGCTTATCGACTTTGCGAGAAAAAGGTTATAAACGTTTTAATGACCAAGCTTGTTCGCTCATGATGGCTGGACACTCATCTTTTTTCGCGAGTCGAATTTGAAGGTGATAAAAACGAAAGAAGCCAACATCCAGCAATCTTGACCGAACCACCTTGGTTAACAAAGGATTTACTGTATGGCCAAAAAATAACACTTTTTCGGAGTTTGTTTTGTTTTATTTCGGGGGACAGCGCGGGCAAGATAGGCCCACCTTGCCCGCTCGAGCAGCCAATCAGAACTCAGGATTCGCCTTATCTTGCTGCTCCGGTAACAAGCCATATGATAATTATATTGATATGGCGCCAAAACTTCGAGAGTGACGACTTATCATACATCAACTTAAATCATTCTATAGCGTCGTATATATATACCTCTTACTAACCGGGTCCTAATTCCGCACTGTTTTTCCCAGTCGGAGTTATGGTATAAAATTGCAATTCCTGTGGGTTTTTGTAACGTACAGTACAGACTGGAAAAATGAGGTTTGCAATGTTTGTAGGAAAAAATCGAAAGAGATGAAATGTTAATTGAATGGGAACAAGAGTGAAATTCGTAACACCACGCTTTGATGGAGTGATTTTATTGGCTTCAAAAATCATGGGTCACGACCTTTGAAATGCAGGCATACTACAGCCACGACGAAAATCGCTTTTAGACATTGCATTTACTCAACGCATTGATTGCTGCAATCACGCATTTCATAAGCTTCTGAAGAAAACGAAAACGAAAGTGACAAAAAATTAAACTATGAAGAAATCTAAGCAAACGATGAGAAAGGATAAAGGAGAACAGTAACATGGACTTTGCAACTGTCCGTCCTATGTTTCGGCATTGTTTTAGATACAATGTTTATGTCAAAATGCAGGCTGGCGTCCCAGAAGGACTATAAAGGTTTGCAGTTGGGGAGCCAAGCAGTTTGGAGTGATTGGATCAGGAGAATGGGTCGAGGTATACCAAGAAGAATTGATCTTTTGTTCTATATCAACGAAAGCTGTAGCTGTTGACTGCTAAAACCGCAGTTTTCTCATTGAATGTATCTGCAATACTTGTTTTTATTGGCTTTCACATCCTCTTTTTTTTCAGGAATATGAGAAGGTCCTTGGAGCACGTGCTGTTGCTTACATCAACGTGGAAAGTGTAACAGAGGGTACAGTAGAACTCTATTCTTTGGATATCATAGATAGAGATGAATGTATAGTAGAGCTCATTTGGACGGAGTCCCGCAAAGACAACACTTGCTGCCTTTGCTGAACTTTGGAAGTTGTCTTTCAGCCTTTCAAACTAGAAAACCAAAAACGAATTTTTCCCCCTCTAGGAAGTATTAATATGCTTTTTTTATATACATATATTTTTTATATATATTTTTTATATATATGTTGTATATGTTCTTATATTTTATATATGTTGTTTCTTTGTCAAGGAAATTTTGTCATGAAAGCCAAAGGGAGTCCTCTCCTAGAAAGAGCAACTTTCGAGGCGGCCAAAAAAGTGAGAATTTAAGGATATAGTTTCATTCAATAGCAATTGATATTTAAGAGGACTAAAGTGGCCCAGCAATAGTTGGACAGCAGGATACTTTGTAGAAAGCTAAATAATCTTATTTGTTTCGGTCATTGTGAGTGGAACTGTTTGTTAAATTCAAGCAACTTGAAGTCAGTGTTTGGTCCGGCGGTTCTGCTATTTGAGAAGAGACGATAATCGGTCTGTAACGTGGTTTTTAGTAAGCTAAATGTTGTTATTGTTTTTCAAGTTAATGTTCAATTCAAGAAATCTAACGTCAACTTTTTATGAAAGGGTAGATTTCCTTCAAACCGTGAGTTTAATTTTTACATTGCGTTTTGGTGACAATAGGGGAGTATATGAGAGGTAGAGATAACGTTTCACGTGCTGAAAAATCGTACTTTCACGAATAACGAACAAACATTTGTTACATCATAGACTTGAGAACAGCATAATTCTGTGGCAAGACCTGGCCCTGGGGCAAGATTCTATGAGCTTTTGACAGGGAGTCAAGATTGATTCAGAATCTGAACGGGAAGATTACTTTTTTTTACTGTAGCTGGTGGTTTTTTTCACGGACATAAGAGGCGAATTTATATTTCACAAAACAAAAAACACTTCAATCACGCGTCACAGTAACTAAAGAAATCACGATTCATGACACGAGAAAAAAGACGTTAACGTTGCACGAGAAAGTAAAAGTGTGCGATCGCGGCTCACGAAAACACCCTGAACCCCGCCCTTAGGTTGCAGTTCCTGGGAATTCCAATGAGAGGCTTTATGATGAACGGAAAAGAAAGGCTCCTGACGGGACAGGAAAAAATCCGAGGTCGGTAACATCACAAGTCCTTTAATGAGAAACGTTTCTTAAAGCAATATTTTAAGATCATGTGTGTATAAGATAATTGTCTATAACGATGAAAACGGGTGTTCACAATTTAACATTGTACAAGCCTCTGTGTTATGTTCTTTTTTTAATATGTATAAACTGACTGCTTGCTCGAACAACCATAAAGCTACGGGGAATGACGTGATTAATTTTATCATTGTTATTATTATTATTATTATTACTATCATTATTATTATTATTATCATTATTATTATCATTATTATTATCATTTGTATTATTATTTATTGTTTTCTTTTCAATCTTTGTTGCAAGTGATTTAACAAAATAACAATTTCTTGTAACAAAAACTTGGAAAAAAGTGAAAAGTGCCCACCCCACGACACCCAGCTAATAACAAATTATTCCGGAACAACAACAACAGCAGAAATAGTTGCTCTTCTGTTTCTCTAGCGTTGTATCTGCTGTTGGGGCGAGTGACTGTTTGTTCTTTGCATACAGCATTGGTGTTCCATGTATGGAGCTTGGATACCGACAAAAGAATGTAAGTATTTTTGAAACCAGGAGCTGGTGAACGTTTCTCTCCCCTATTAATCTCTGTTTCACAATTTCACGTATTGAAATGCAATTTTAGGTAGTTATATTTGGAAGAAATTGACTGGATTGAGATTGTCAACATTTTCTCCCTTAGGAAAGCTGATATCCTTTGGAACAGAACTAACCTTTGGATCAGGCGTTTTGAAAGAACTAGTTATTTTTAGGAACGCACGGTCCTCTGCAGTTCACCTCATAACAACTTCTATAGTTTTGTGTTATGCTTCAAGTTATCGTAAAAGGTTGGTCAAGTTGAGGTGGAATTGTAAGAACAAATGTTTTGAAAACCGACCCACCTCCATGAAGACCCTAATCTGCTTTCAGTGTGCGATGACATGCGTGATTATCGAAAGGCGTTATGGGATTACAAACTGATTGTACTTTGCAATCGCTTGTACAAAGGGATAGGGGAAAATGAAATGTGGGGGAGAGTTCTTTTTTTGCCTACAGCTTATGTCTTAGCCATACTGCTTTTGCCAACATGTGCAAACCTCAGCGAAAGCACCGTCATAAAATGCTAAAGGTGTTTCTGAAAATAACTAGTTTCCAAAAACGCCCGATCAGGAATATAAAGGAGAGGAACGCTCCTGGTGACGGGCTGCTGTTGAAACTGAAACTTCCTACCAAGAAATAGTTATGTCTCACTCAGATTTCTCTGAATGGTTTATTCAGATTTGGTTTAGTTTGCATTCTTCAATTCCTATCAGCCGGGCGATTGCTAAACAAAAGAGTAATTTGAACGAGCCAAGAAGGAATTAAGATCGCATTGAAAGTGGATCAGCTTTGTTACATAACTTTATTAGCTTTAGTCAAAACTCGAAAGAATTGTAACAGTTTGTAACTTAAATTTATGCTTCGACAGTTTAAGCCTTATGCGAAGACGTTCATTGTATCTTGTTCACGCGTCCCTAAAGAACGTCGTCTGTCGCATGATGCTTGTGACCTGTATGAGACGAAAGACTTACTACGTCACGAATATCATTGGCCAATAGTAGGCGCTGTTATATACCATGTTATTTCATGACAGCCTATGCGCTGAAATAAAACTTCTCTTGCTATTGGCTATATCGTTCTATGACGTGTCAGGGTCACAGCTGTCATTGAGGTATCACCCATCTTGCTGCAAAAGTCTGCATGGGACGCTGCGACAGTTGTGACATACGAAGAGCAAAAGGAAAGCCAGGAACTGAGAAGTGCATATCATATGACTTGCTCTTGTCCAAAAAAAAAACTATTTTTCAATCAACTGTTACTATGATTGTATTTGGGCGCTTGTGAAGGTAGAGTAGTTACTTTGGTTAATCACAAAAGATGGCTACAGCCCAGTACTTTCGATTGGTCGAGAAAGTTGCGTGAACTTCTCTGGCCAATCACCTTTCGTTGAAATGTGGAGACCGAATGCATAAATGGCAGCTAAAAAATTATTTTTATGTGCTAATTAGACTCACTAGCATCGTTTGCATAGACAAAATTTAGAAATGTTGCTTGAGAGCGAAGTTAGCAAGTTTAATTAGCAAATAAACAAAAGAATACATTTTTGGCCACCATTTATGCATTTGTTCTATAACCAAAGCGATTGTGCAATTACTTTCGACAGTCAAATGAAAATCGTTTCATTGTTTGCTGTGGAACCTCCATTGAGCGGCCACGGATTAAGCGGCTTGTAATCAAAGTCCTGAAACAATGGTAGAAATAATATTGTGCTACAATATTATTTCTACATTATTTTAAGTAAACCTAAGTAAATCATGGCAGGTGTGATGTAATAATAACACTCTTATAAATCTCAGAGAAGAGATCCGGGAGCAATTTATCTGAACAACTGTGCACCTATCCCTCACCTAACCGAATATTGACACTAACTTAAACCCATTACAAGTTGTTGGGTTAGGAGAGGGGTAGGTGCACAGTTGCCCAGATACATTAATCCGAGATCGGTTTATTGCTGTACTATTTGTCCTTCCTTTTTTTTTGGATATTTAATAACTAACTTTTTAGTCTTTAATTCAACAGAATTCCGCTGCTTACCCCTTGAGTCATTCAATTCACGATACTTTCTCGAGGCTGGAGAAATTCATCGACCCAGCACTAGAGCACCATAAGGCGATTGCGCAAGTTTGGTTGCAACTGACTTTGAACATCGCTGGCTCAGTTCTTATCCCTTTTGACGTGGTTCGTTACGCGGAGCTCATAGATGGATACTGCAAGGAAATCTGGGATATCCACAAGCATGCTCTAAGGGAAAGAAACATTACTCTAGGTGCGATACTAACAGTCACAAGGATTTCTTTTGCTATAGTTTGTTGTTAAATTTGTGCGACAAAAAGACGATTGCACTATTTTTGTTTTGGAGAACCGTTTCACAGTCACCTGAGAAAACCACATGTTTTTCATTCGTGGTGTTTTGCCAGCAGATTTCTTGTTGGAAGCCTCTAGCAATTTCACTGAAGCTGCGGCAGAGTTTCAAAGTTTCCTCGATACAGTGGACAGAGACGAGTAAGTGATAACACGTGAAATCTGAAATCTCGAATAAATGAAACCGAAAACTAACTTGCGAACTCCGTAAGTGGATTTTTTTTCTCTATGCGAAGAGACTTCATTCATAACAGCTGATGAACCAATGCTTTTACCTTGTCATGGCTTTGCCTGATGCACTTTTCTTACATATTGTTATTAAATAGATTTAGGCAAGCCTAAAAGCGGAGCTCCTCACACAGACCCTCACACTTTGAAAATGCTGTCACTTAAGTTATTAAATACGCCTGGTGTACGCAACTACTTAAAGAAGATTCGATAGCTGAAATAAATCGTCAAAAAAAAAACATCTAGCTCGCGACTCAACGGAAGAGCCATTGCGCGAAAAACAAAGCCTCGTTTCGGTTTAAGACCTTCTAAATATCCCGGATGACTATGGCCGCCATGTTGGGGCAACGTCGTCGTCGTCGTCGCTAGGCGCACGCGCCCGCGACCCATGCCGCTAGCCACGATGACCATGAAAACTCAAACGCATGGTTTTCTCAATTTCTATCCTCACACGGTAGTTATGGGGCTCCGCTCTGCGGCTCTTCAAGCCGCTGTGGAGCTCCGCTAATATTTTTCTTTTTTGTTTACTTTGTAGTATTCTTCAAGTGCGTATGGCCAATGACCGACTGCTGCAGTTAAATAGAGCGTTTATTGACAGGAAGGGGTTACCAAGCAGGCCGTCCATGAGGTGAGAGGTTAAGCTGCTGGTACCCATAATTCTCTCCTGGCCAGTCAGTTACAGATTTATCCCATCTGGCCTTACAGGGAGAGCAACGATAGATTTGTCCTGGAGATCGCGGGTTCGATTCCCACCGAGGACATAGAAAATTCTCTTTATTTGACTGTATCAATCTTCGTTTTTCATAATACCAAGGCTAACGCTCATTGGGAAATTCGCGAGTGATTTCTTGAACTATTAGAATTTGCACTCGATTTTCGTAGGCAAAAGTAGGAAGGCAAAGATGGAAGTGGATGCTAACTCGAAATTGGGTGAAAATTTAAAAGTATGGTTGCCGCGTTTTGCAAAAGTCGCTAGAAAGTAATTATGAGTTACTCTAGCTTTGCAAAGTTCATTGATATCTTAATTAGCGGTTTCTTATTAAGTTTGAGTAAAACCCAAGTTGCACCTTGTCATTATTTGGGGCAGCCAAAAACCATGGGTGAATACAGCAAAAATGATACAAATTTGATTGACAAAACACATGTTACAGTGTTCTGATGAAGTTGTCCTTAAAAATTTTAGACATGTGGTTTTAGCGCCGAGTGTAGTCAATACAGAAGCAGTGACCAAGTTTCCAGGGATAACGGACGCCATTTTCGTCGCAGAGAAAAGTGGCCAAGCAGAAGATTGGGATCAAGTTAAGAGACAGATCTCTGTTGGAGTGCATGCTATTCGGTCTGCCACTTCTGTGTTAAGACCTACGACCTGGTAGCATTTACAACTGATCGGAGGGAGCAGGAACAGCCTTCAGATAAAAACCGAAGTGCAAAAAAGGCATTGCAGGCAGCCAAATTTGAAAGCTTGCAGAACAATTGACAAAGCTGAAACAGCTAAACAATAGTTTATTTCTAACGAACAGCGCAGTTCCCGTTGTCTCCACCGATAACAGCGCGCGAAAATTACTTTGTGAGAGAACGATGATGCATAGCTTTTATACCAAATCACGGTGCGTGATATACTGCGCTTATGGTACAAGGCCTCTTCAACGGACCAGACATCGACCAGACATCACCTCTGAAACATTGAATTTTGTTAGACGAGATGGATCGTACCACCATACGTGGTCCCACTGTCACCGCCGCGACAGAGATTAAATTTTCAGAACTTGAAATTGGAAACGTTGCAGAGATTCGTAAGCTACAGACTGGATCATAATTTTTGGTCTAACCTACAAACTTTTAGATTCTAGTTAGGCCAAGGCTGCATACAGTTCAAGGAACTGAAGTCTTTAATGGCTTTGGAAACTACTTTCTGCTACTTCGCAGATTCGTGTCGACTAGCCGACAATATTAGCCTTGACACAGGATATAGATGGGCTATGGAGACGAAATGCTTGACTGATCTCATTGGTGGCTGCGTAGACAAGGATTTGACACATTAACGGGCCTTTGCGCGTAGTTTCATTGTTGGCGCGTGAATTGAAGCGCTCGTGTCAGTCGTGTGCATGATTGGAACCAAAACCGGGAACCACTCAAATACTTGAATTGGAACACCCTTCTGATTGGATCCAGAAACTGAAAATCATTCAATTCGAACAGCGAAGATTTGAGAAATGACACTCAATTACTCCTAGACTGTTGAATAAAATCTCTGATACAAAGCCCTAATACTTGTGTGAGTATTTGCATATCGAAGGATTTTTTTTACAATAAAGAGCTATGCTACACATGGTTTTGTCCCTTGTAGCACTTACTTTCGATTACATTCATTACTCAAATTTATTATTAATGCATAAGCAAAACACGACGAAAGTCAAGTACGGTAACGTGTTTAGAAATCGAACCAAACGCGTGTCTTTTGTGAACGAGCTTTGGAAAATTCGTGAAGTGCTGTCCGGAATTTCACGTGTTCAAACGGGAATGAACACAAAAGGATCGACAAGAACGGTAACCGGTTTGTCCTGTTTAGATAACAGTAGGTAGCAGTTACTAGGGAACAATGCTTACGTTTTGGCGAGCAAAGACATCTTCGATAACATAAATTCTTATTTTGTTATACGATGTTGTCACTGGATGTTGATCCGTTACGTTTCGACTGCTTACTGCTAGTCTTCTTCAGGGGAATACAAAGACGTCTTATTTACCAAGACAAAGACGTCTTTCTATTGAAGTTGAATCGTTTGCTTACTGTACGCGCCTACGACAATCAAGCATCTCTCATGATGACCGAGCATTAGGGAAATGCCGTCGGAAAGCATCACTAGTTAAACCAAAGTGAGAAAAAAGAAAAGAAAGGGTAAGAACAATGCCACGGTACACCCAAGGCCTGCTCCACTCTTTACTTGAACCTCAGTAACAAACTTGACCTCACTCAACTTGGGATAGTACTCATTCCAAAATGCCATTCGACGAGGATGGAAGTTGATCTTCTGTTTAGGGTTTGCGTCGATAAACAGGTAACTCCTGTGGGTAGTGTTGAAAGGCTCCCACTCCACCCCTCCTGGTAACGGAGTTGGATTGCCGGATTTGGCGAAGTTTGCGTAGGCGGTCATGATGAACACACTGACATTAGCATCGATTTCGTCATAAGGATTCCCTTTCAACAGCGGAATACCAAAGTCGTAAAATACGTTGTCAAAGTGAGTGACCCCCATCCACTCGGGATTCAGAGACGCATTCTTCGATTGATGGGCAAATTCGTACATGAAAACGGTGGCAAATTTGCTGTGAATGGCGGCAACTTCGTGCGAGGGCGCTACGTAGTAAAAGTCGCCAAGGAACTCGGCTAGTTTATTTCTCAATGCGTAGCGATTCTCAGTTTCAGGCCAAGGTGAATACATAAACTCTGTAGCATCCACGGCAAGCTCAGCATTCTCTTTCCTGGATGAGAAACCGGTAAAACATGAATTAAAGAGTATGAAATGTGGTTTGCCAATGTTGGGAATCTTGAGATTGCTTCCAACACTACGTTATGTACCGATAAACGCACGTCAGTAAACCACACACGATTGAATAATATCACGAGTGTAATTCCTCCTTGATGCTGTTGATCGTTTACACTCGGGTATTGTAACTAAAAAAGGTCCCTGGAAAAGGTGCAGGACAAAGGTTCCTTTTTCCATGTGCTACTAATGGAGTATTACATCTGATTGGTTAATCTGTCGCTGTTCA
>OX453284.1:1930000-2022500 GCA_949710005.1 Ricordea florida
CAGTTGTTATAAAACCGAAAGGACCCAGACGATACTGAATGACGACCACCACAACACCAAACAGCGCCAAACCATCCCCGGGAAACATACGCGATGTGCCAAACACATAACCTCCACCGTGAATGTAGACTACCACTGGTGCATTTTGAGTTACGTTTGTTGTGTAGATATCCAAAACCAAACAATCTTCTCCGTAAGTGAACTCGTTAGTAATTAGTCTTACTAAGACCTCGTACTCTGGGCCTTGCATGCAAATGTTTCCGTGTTTTGTGGCGTTGAGAACTTTCGGCTTCCACGGCGTTGGTGGTTGTGGGCGATTAAGTCGAAGTTCGTTAACAGGCGGCGAGGCGTAAGGAATACCAAGGAATTTGTGTACTGATTTGATCGCGCTGGGAACGTTAGGGTATGTGACTGTTAGCCCCATAATGTCTCCATACTGTGTAGACACTGTTAGTGGTACTGTGGCAACCAACTCGGGCAGAACCAGGCAGCAAAAAGTTCTGATAAGCAAAGATTGAAACATCCTTAGTCAAAAAACTTCACACGAAAATGCAAATTATAAGTGATAGAGGTCGCATATCTTAAAATCTAGGAAAACAGTTGGTCACGCTACGCGTCGCATGTCGCTTAAATCGGAACAAAAGCAATATCAGTCTAATATCCAGCACAATCCACAATCCTGGTCGAGAAACAACATACACTCTTAAGGGTAAAGGTGCACACGAGCCAAAGGCCCACACGGCCGGAGCTTATCCCATGGTAGAGAAAGAGAATTAACTTTCCCTGGTTCTGTACTGTGCCTAGTAAAAGAAGGTGTAAACGAGCTGTAACCCAAATTTTCTGGCAATGTTTGTTCTACCTATATATATAAAAATTTCTATTTAACTAACTACTTACCGTCTTTCCTAAAGAGAATATGTTTTTTGATACTAAGCTCATGAGTACATTGCTGTTAAGAAACATATACATCTTCAACATGCACTGGCTGTCTTTGCCGTGTAAAACGAAAGGGCTATCCTAAGCATTAGGTAAAGGCGCACACGAGCCAAAGGCCCACACGGCCGGGGCTTATCCCGGTTTCTGTAGCATGAAGCACCTGGGAGTATTATTACACCCCACTGGATGGGATGCTAGTCCATCGCAGGGTCACCCCCAGCATTATATCGCTGGTACCCATTTATACACCTGGGTGGAGAGAGACAGTGTGGAGTAAAGTTTCTCGTCTAAGGAAACAACACAGTGCCAGCACCAGGGCTCGAACTCCAAACCTCCTGCTCGGAAGTCCGACATGCTAACCACTACACTACTGTGCCTCCACATACTTACACTATTAAGGGAATGTGCAGTAATTATCAGGAGGGGGAGGCTGGAAAGTGAGCTTCAAAGGGGAAATTATTATGTAGTGTTCCCCCGTTCGCAAAAGTAGAATTAGTTCAGTCACCCTCTTGATCTCTTGATAATTTTTACCAACCCCCCACCTTACACACACCACCACAACCACTGCCACCGTCCCCCCCTCCCTGTACTATTGGTGTGTCTATCATATATTGTAAGGCATCTATTGTATTCCTTAAATACATGAGCTTGGCAAAATTGTTCAACGTTTCAAATTCTTGTTACATACTGTAATGCACTCGACTTCTGCATCTGGTACAAATAACACCTCGCAAGAATGTTCGATAAAACTGCCCATTTCCAAGCTGTGTGACTCATCGGAAAATAAAATGAAAGCTAGGGCCCCCCTGTAATATGAGTAATTTTTCTTGGAGTCCCTCCCTCCTATCTTAGCGCTTTTTTTGGTTGATGCGCCCCCCATCTGGTTTTTCATCCCCCCTCCTGATAATTATTGCAAAGTCCATATGACTGAAGCTTATCCCGGTTTCAGTAGCATGAATCGAAACACCTGGGCATACTGTCAAACGCAGGGCCACCCTCTGCATTATATCGCCGGTACCCATTTATACACCTGACTGGAGAGGCAGTGAGGAGTAAAGTTTCTTGTCCAAGGAAACAACATAGTGCAGGAGCCCATCACCAGCATAGTGCCATCATAAAGTTCGAACTCCGGACCTGCTTCTCGGAATCAGACACGCTAAGCACTGCACTACCATGTCTCCATTGCTTGATATTCGTCGTTTGGATGCTTTTTATTACAAATGTCACATTTATCGTCACGTGGTTTGAATATTGACTTTATGAGTTAGCGTTGAAAGCAGATAGGGTTTCTTTGAGGGAGGTACCTGACTCGTCCCCAGTCTCTCTCATTATTAGCGGAGCTCCACAGTGGCTCGAAGAGCCGCAGAGCGGAGCCCCATAACTACCGTGCGAGGATAGAAATTGAGAAAACCATGCGTTTGAGTTTTCATGGTCATCGTGGCTAGCGGCATGGCTTGCGGGCGCGTGCGCCTAGCGACGACGACGACGACGACGACGTTGCCCCAACATGGCGGCCATAGTCATCCGGGATATTTAGAAGGTCTTAAACCGAAACGAGGCTTTGTTTTTCGCGCGCTTTTCGCGGCTTGCCGCGGCTACACAACCTACAGCCAGCAGTCTACAGCAGTCTACAATGTTTTGCTGAGGAAACGGATTATTCATAGCGGTTTTGGAGGAAACATTTTCTTCCTACAAGTTTTCAAGCGTTTTTGGAGGGACATAAGCATAAAGCTGAGTTCTTCCTACAAGTTTTCAAGCATTTTTGGAGGGACATAAGCATAAAGCTGAGTGTCTATTTTTCATTTGTTAAAGAGCTGCCTAGCTGCTTTTGGTGTTGCTTTAAAACTATTGTTACTGCTGGTATCCTGACCAGCGGGCTGATCCCCTCGTTTATTAAGAGTATGCGCACGGGGCCTCGGCATTGGCGGGCACGAGGCCACCGTGAAATTACCTGAAGTTGATGATACTTGTGAGTTGTTTTCAGCCTCGTGTATTTATTAAACGTTGTGCTCTAAATGTTCATCGCCACGGCTATCATTTGTGCCGCCAGTCACCAGTTACAGTAATTTCACGACCTCATGGTTCTTATGGATTTACAAGGATAGTTACGGTGGTGCTTCTACGTATCTGTAGTTTTCGATCTGGTTTTACGGTTTGAGGGATATTTACGGTCATGGAAGGTGAAGGCAAGGAATTTGCGGCTTATTTCGAGGACGACAATTTGCTGAGTTTGCAAGTTTCGCGTTCGCACTCCCCAACAATGGATACGGAACTGTTTCGTGTTGTATCGCCGCTTCACACTCAGCCAACGGATGCAGCATCAGAAACGGAACTTCCTAATTCAGTAAAGGTTCAAGGTTCGCTGAATATGGGAGCAAAATCGACGGTCAGTGATGCTGAAGCCCTAGGAGTGGGCGAAAGGAGGAAAATTCCAACGGATAAAGGTAAACAACACGAGTTACAAAGGTTAAAGGATCATAGAACTGTGGCGTTACGTCACGTAACTAGACAGATAAACAAAATGAAACCGTTACTTGCTGATATTAACAATTATGAATTTGTGTCAGTTGAAATGGAAGGTCTTAACAATTTGCTTGTTAAACTGCAAGATGCTCAGGATAATTATGTTGATGCGTTAGAAGATGAAATTGTTATTGTTGATGCCAATTCATGGTACGATGCTCACGATGAAGATGTCTTTAAGTTTAAACAGTCTGTCATTGAATATTTGTCCAAGGCGAAAAGGCATCAGTCAGATGAAGTAAACTCTGTTATCTCTAGTGGGTCTCATCGCACAAGAAAGTCAAATCACTCTAAACGGTCCACCTCATCTTCAGTTTCATCTAAAACTAAGTTGATGGAAGCAAAAACTAAGGTTGCAGCACTGGAAATTGAAGCATCATTTCTGAAGGAAAAGCAAGCGCTTAAAATGGCAGCTGAACATTTAGAGCTAAAACAGAGTTTAGCTCAAGCAAGGGAAGAAGAAAGGATTTACGAAGAAATGAAGAATGAAGAGTCAACCTTTGCACCTGTTCATACACAAATTCCTCCGATTTGTACAATACAATCAGGTAACTCTGCTGGTTTGGAACCAACTTCGCAGCAACAACTTGTAAGTTCTTTAGGCATTACAGATTATCAACAGCCTTTACAAGCTAGTCCCCTTTGTGCATTTACGGTACCTCAGAAAGGACCCATTTACACAACACCGATAAATACTGGTGCATCACAGAGTAAGGAAGAGACTACGGCCTATGCAGCAAGACCCCATGAACACCCCTCGAGTGTACATTCTTCATCATACCCAACTTTAACAACGACTCCTGCTGTTACGTATACTGCTCCTGATCAGGTATGGTGTCTACCACCATCACCCCCACAAGGTTGTTCAACAAGTTTGTCAGTCAAAGACAATACTTTCCAAGACATTGTGGAAATTCAACGAAAACAAACTGAGTTGTCTCAGACTATTGTTAACCAGCAAGCAAGGAGTCTTTTGCCATCGAACGAGCCTCCTATGTTTTATGGTGATGCTATGGAGTATCCATTATTCATGACTGCCTTTGAGTCATTAATTGAATCAAAGGTTGAAGATTCCCATGAGAGATTATATTTTCTGGGTCAATACACATCAGGTAAAGCCAAAGAAATTATAAACGGTTGTCTGCAAAGGAAAATGGAAGGATCCTATGAAGAAGCTAAGAGACTTTTGAAGAGACAATTCGGTGATCCATTCAAGATAGCTAATGCCCATATCACGAAATTGTCTTCTTGGCCACCAATCAGACCAAACGATGGTTTAGCCCTCCAAGATTTCTCTATTGCCCTGGATCAAGCTAAGTCTGCTATGAAAGGCATGTCTCATATGGATGATTTAAACACTGCTCATGCACTGCGTCAACTGTGGGAAAAGTTACCTAAGTACCTGCGAACCAAATGGACTGAAAGGAACAATAGGACAAAAAGTGCAAAGGGAAGAATAGCCGACTTCGAAGAGTTCTCTCAATTCGTGCGTGAACAAGCTGATCTTGCCACAGATCCTGTGTTTTCAGAGCAATATGTTAGCAAGCCAAATCATGATGAAACGGACAGAGGCACTCATCTTAAGTTTACAAGAAAGCCGCTAAAAAGGGGAAAAGCGACAAACCTCGCTACTGGTGTAAATCGTGAAGATAGGAATCAAAAGACTGTTGTATGCTCTTTATGCAAGAAGCCTCATAACTTAAACGAGTGTGAACAGTTTTTGAAGAAATCTCTGAGCGACCGTCGAGACTTTGTAGTAGAGAAGAAACTGTGCTTCGGCTGCTTTAGCGACCAGCACATTGCAAAGCATTGCAAGGAAAGGCAAACGTGCAAGACGTGCAACAAGCAGCATCCAACGTCACTACACGACCCTGATGGAATTAAGAAATCGAACGACAAAGGTGACAAGAACCATTCTCAAGATAGACCTCGAGTTAGTAGCAATCACACTGCCACCTGCAACATAACTGAAGCTGGAGATGTGCCGATTAACATGGGTATATTGCCAGTCTGGTTGTTTCATAAGAGTAATCCAGCGAAGAAAATACGAGTTTATGTTTTACTGGACAATGCCAGCGGTGGAACGTTTGTGAATGAAAGCGTAGCTAAGGCTCTTGGCGTCGAAGGAAGTAGCACTGACCTCACTCTGACTACAATCCATGGAACACACAGCGTAACGTCGAAGGCCATTGAGGGATTAGTCGTAGCTAATGTCAAGGACGAGAGTGCAAAGTTAGAATTGCCCAGAACTTTCACCCGAAACATCATTCCAGCGGACCGCAGTGAAATACCACGACCCGATGTAATTAGTAGGATGTCTCATTTGAAGGATGTTAGTGCCGAACTTTCTCCCTACATGGAAGATGTTGAAGTGGGACTTCTTATCGGATTGAACTGTCCAAGTGCCCTACGACCAAGAGAAATTGTTTACGGTGGAGAATCAGATCCATATGCTGTACGGTCGCTGCTCGGATGGTACATAAACGGTCCTCTCTATACTTCCTGTCAGAGTAGCATCTTAACGTGCAATAGGATTCACCTTGATCAGCAAGACATCTTATCCCCGCGAGGATATGTAGTCTTTCAAAGGACGGTCAAGGAACAGATAACACCGCAGGCAGTTGAACGAATGTTTGAACTTGACTTCTCCGAAAAGGAAAAAGGAATATCAACGTCGCGCGAAGACATCAAGTTCTACGAGACTGTGGAAACTGGTATCGTTCATCTCGAGGACTTGCACTATGAAATGCCCCTCCCTTTCAAACATAAGAACACTCAGCTCCCAAACAACTACGCTCAAGCTGAGAAGCGCCTGTACAGCCTCAGGAAACGTCTAGTGTCTGACGACAAGTATTACTCGGATTATTGCAGCTTTATGTCTGATATCATTTCGAAAGGCTACGCTCGGAAGGTGGATGACGATCTTAAAGATCAGTTGGGCAGAACCTGGTACCTGCCGCATCACGGAATTTATCACCCGCAAAAGCTAACGAAAATACGCGTGGTGTTTGATTGCTCGGCCTCATTCGAAGGACACTCCTTGAATGACAAATTGCTTCAGGGACCAGATCTCAGCAGTAACTTAGTCGGTGTTCTTACCAGGTTCCGGCAAGAAAAGTATGCTTTTATGGCAGACATTGAAAAAATGTTCTTTCAAGTAAGAGTAAGGAAGGAAGATCAAAGTTTTGTCAGGTTCCTATGGTGGCCAGACGGCGATTTACAGAAGGAGGCCGAAGAGTATTACATGACAGTGCATTTGTTCGGTGCAGTTTCATCCCCTGCATGCGCTAATTATGCACTTAAACGCACTGCTGACGACAACGAAGATGAATATGGGTCAGAAGCAGCCAACACTCTTAGAAGGAACTTTTATGTGGACGACGTTCTCAAATCGGCAAGCACCGAAGATGAGACTATTAAGCTAGCAAAGGATACCAAAGCAGTTTGCCGAAATGGTGGATTTAACTTAACCAAGTTTGTGGGAAACACAGAGCGTATCATCAGCTCAATCCCTCAAGAACACAGAGCAGAACAGGTGAAGAACCTCACACTTGGCCAGGACAAGTTACCCATAGAAAGAGCGTTAGGAGTTATTTGGTGTATTCAGTCAGACACGTTCAACTTCAGGATTGAACTTAAGGATAAACCTTGCACGCGGAGAGGCATCCTATCGACCATCAGTTCGATTTATGATCCCTTGGGTTTCATCGCTCCTGTAGTACTGGTCGGAAAGAAAATTTTGCAGGACATCTGTCACACTAATAGCTGGGATGAGCCAGTCGACGATGCCACCCGCAGCAGATGGGAAAGATGGCGGAATGAGCTGTACCTACTTGAAAGTTTGAAATTACCAAGAAGCTTTAAGCCCTCGGAGTTTGGAAAGATTGTGTCCACGCAACTCCACTGTATGTCTGACGCTTCGACATGTGGTTACGGTCAATGCTCGTTTTTAAGGCTCGAAGACGAACGCGGCAAAGTACATGTCTCTTTCGTTATGGGAAAGGCGCGGGTGGCGCCAAAAAAGACCGTCAGCATTCCAAGGTTAGAGTTAGCTGCAGCCTCAGTCTCTGTTAAGATTGGTGATGTTCTAAAGGACGAGCTAGAGTATGAGAACATTGAGGATCACTATTGGACGGAGAGTGAAGCCGTCCTAGGCTTTATAAGTAACGAATCCAGTCGGTTTCATGTCTATGTTGCCAACCGTGTTCAACTCATTCATGATCACACCACCCCCTCACAGTGGCATTACGTTGAAACCAATTTAAATACTGCAGACGAAGGTTCAAGGGGTATGTCACCTAAAAACTTTGTTGAGAAATCACAATGGTTTCAAGGCCCTAACTTCCTTAGAAGACCTACAAGCAGTTGGCTGAAAGAAAAGTCATACAAAGACACTGTGGACCCAGATTCCCCCGAAGTGAAGAGCACTAAGGTTAACACGTGTGTAGTGAAAGAGAGTGACGTCATAGTTGAGAGACTTCTCAGGTTCTCAAGTTGGCACAAAGCGAAGGTAGCTATCGCACTATGCCTAAAGTACAAGAAGAAGCTCAGAGAAAAGGTCATGTCTAAAGGAAAGGAGTCCAGTGCTGGATCACCAGAACAAAGGTGTGTCAGTAACGCCCCTGCAAGTGCAGAACTTAATGTCGCCAACTTACAGGAAGCAGAAGTGGAGATCATAAAACAAGTACAAAAACAAGCATTTCCATCGGAAATAAGAAGTCTCCAAATCGTTCAAGCGAACGCTAAGTACGGTAGCCGGGAAGTGGCAAAGGAGAAGAAGGCTGTGCTGAAGAAAACCAGTAAGCTTCACACGTTAGACCCCTTCCTAGACAGTGACGGTGTCATGAGAGTTGGCGGGCGAATACGGAAGGCAACCCTATCTGAGTCACTAAAAAACCCTGTCATCTTACCAAAGTCAAGCCACATTACTACACTGGTTATCAGCTACGCGCACGAAAGAACACACCATAGCGGAAGAGGAATTACGTTGAACGAACTACGTGTTAGTGGCTGTTGGATCGTCGGTGGAAATTCGATGGTCAGGCAGTTTATTTCCAAATGCGTAATATGTCGTTACCTTCGAGGTACTGTGGGAGAGCAGAAGATGTCAAAATTGCCAAAGTCGCGCGTGGAGCCAGCACCGCCTTTCAGCTACTGTGGGGTTGATTTCTTTGGCCCCTGGCACGTACAACGAGGAAGGTCTGTCGTCAAGAGATACGGAGCATTGTTTACTTGTTTTGCAAGTAGGGCTGTACACATAGAAGTTGCGGACTCCTTAGAAACTGATTCCTTTATTCAAGCATTGAGACGGTTCATCTGTAGAAGAGGACCAGTCAGAGAAATTCGTTGTGACAGAGGAACGAATTTTATTGGTGCGGAAGCCGAACTCAAGAAAGCTATTGACGAGATAGACGACCAAAACGTCAAAGCAGAACTCCTTAAAGCCAAGATCGATTGGATTAAGAATCCTGCATCCGCGAGTAACTTTGGAGGTGTGTGGGAAAGACAAATCAGGTCAATCAGAAGCGTCATGAGTGGTCTTATTAGAGAGCATGGTAATCGTCTTGACGAAGAATCGCTGAGAACATTCCTTTGCGAAGCGGAATCTACAATCAATAACAGGCCTCTGACGGTAGAGACACTGAGCGATCCTCTTTCAGAGCCACCATTGTCGCCAAGTATGCTGCTGACAGGAAAGACAAGGCTCGTGCTACCTCCACCAGGAGAATTTAAAAGGGAAGACTTATACTGCCGAAGGAAATGGAGACGCACGCAGCATCTAGCACAAGAGTTTTGGTCAAGGTGGAGCAAAGAGTATTTGCAACAGTTACAAGCAAGAATCAAGTGGACTCAGCCAAAAAGAAACTTCAAAGTTGGAGATGTGGTATTACTGAAGGAAAACCAGTCTCCGAGAAACAGATGGCCTTTGGGTAGGGTCGTAGCCACACATCCTGATGATCAAGATCGAGTCCGATCGGCGACAGTGCTGACAGGCAATGGCTCCAAGTTGGAAAGGCCTGTTAACAAGCTCGTCTTACTTTTGGAGGCGCAATGTTTTAGAGACCGGGATTCCCCGACGAGGAGCCAGAACTTTAATGAACGCTTATTCTAGGACATAAGTTTTAGGACTGTTATCGAGATAGTTATAGTTGTTGTTAAAATGTAAGGCAAGGTTTACATTTTGGGGAGCCATGTTACTGCTGTTATCCTGACCAGCGGGCTGATCCCCTCGTTTATTAAGAGTATGCGCACGGGGCCTCGGCATTGGCGGGCACGAGGCCACCGTGAAATTACCTGAAGTTGATGATACTTGTGAGTTGTTTTCAGCCTCGTGTATGTATTAAACGTTGTGTTCTAAATGTTCATCGCCACGGCTATCATTTGTGCCGCCAGTCACCAGTTACAACTATTATAATTTTGCTGACCAGGTAATGGTTCTTCCGTTGAGTCGCGAGCTAGTAATCGAATCTTCTTTAAGTAGCTGCGTACACCAGGCCAGGGGCGGATCCAGGATTTCAAAAGGGGGGGTGGATGGATGGCGGGTCGACCCGCCATCTTGGAAATTACCCACAAGACCCTGGGAACGAGGTTGCCATCAAACCTGAGCATCGACTGAGCACATGGGTTGGTAAGCGCGAACGTTTCCCTGCAAATTTCGCAATAAACAACAACCAGACATGAGCGAGAGCTAATTTTTCTTTCTTTACTTATTTTCTATTTCAAATAAAGTGACATTTCGAATTATTTTTTTTACTAAAAAATGGGGGGTGGATATCCACCCTATCCACCCCCCCTGTATCCGCCCCTGCAGGCGTATTTAATAACTTTAGTGACAGCATTTTCAATGTGTGAGGGTCTGTGTGAGGAGCTCCGCTTTTAGGCTTGCCTAAATCTATTTAATAGTATTTGGCGTGGAAGACTATAACGGGCTCTATAGCGAAGGTGATGACGGGAAGGAAGAAGGGAGACTTACTACAGCTACTCTAGGCATAGAAGTAGGTAATTGGAACTACTGACCGAGAAATGAGAGACGACTGGCAGGTCTTGAGTCGAAAAGTTAGCATTGGTTTTTTCAAGCGTTTTTTTCGTTGTTGTACATGTGAATAATTGTTATACGAGTAGATCAGTGTAATTTCTGTTGGTGGTTAAGAGAAGCTTTTCTTCGAATAGCCTTTCGGATTTGTAAAATGGCGTCCGACGGAGCCGGTGGAAGTGACAAAAATCCTGAAGATAAGGCCCTGAATAAATTTTTCGATGAACTGCTTGCTGCAAGTTAAAAATCTTGTCGGAATGATTTCCGCACAGGTCCCTACTTCATTATGCATGCTTTAGTTCAATTGTCTTGGAAAGTGCGCGTGCAAACATTTCTTGTACGGCTACAGCATGCATAACGAAGTAGGGACCTGTGCGGAAATCTTACCGATACGAGTTGTGATTTCTTCAACAGATGTAGGCGATGAAGATGAAGCCAATGAAGCGAGAAAACCAACGCTTACCAGTACACCGGTACAGTCAAAGGCTCGCCGAAAACTAGCGGGTAAGATTTCCTCACAGGTCCCTACTTCATTATGCATGCTGTAGTTGAATTGTCTTGGGAAGTGCGCGTGCAAACATTTCTTGTACGGCTACTAGCGTGACACTTTGGCAGTGTTCGTGTTGACCATGATGCACACAGCCCAAGAGGGGAGAAACGTGACCTCACGCCTGGTTCAAAGGAACATTATGGTCAACCAAAGAGCGACTCATGGCTCGTGTACGACGAACTGACTGACGCCAATACATCGCAGCAAAGGTAACAGTGGACACAGAGGAACAAAGGAACAGTAGAACAGTGGAACAGTAGGCAAAGAGGAAAACCAGGCACAGAGGAACAGCAGGATTAGAGGAACAGTAGGAACAGAGGAACAGCAGACACAGAGGAACAGTAGACACACAGGAACAGTAGACACAGAGGAACAGTAGGAACAGATGAACAGTAGGAAGAGTAGGCACAGAGGAACAGAGCAACAGCAGGAACAGTAAACACGGAGGAACAGATGAACAGAAAACACAAAGGAACAGTAGGCATAGAGGAACAGTAGGAACAGAGAAACAGTAGACACAGAGGAACAGTAGACACAGAGGAACAGCAGGCACAGAGGAACAGCAGGCATTGAGGAAAAGGGGAACAAAAGAACAGAGGAACAGTAGGTACAGAGAGATACAGGAACAGAGGAATGGCAGGCACACAGGAACAGCAGGTGCTGAGGAGCAGGGGAACACCAGAAATGAAACAGCGTTTGCAAAGAAAGCATAACTGCGAAAGCTGGCAATTAACCGTGGAGATGGGGAAAGAATGTAATTGCCATGTAAACTGCACTTCAAAGCACACAAGATTTATTGGCATTAAATTTTTGTAGGACCATTAAGCAACAAAACTTGATGAACTCAGATAAAAAAAGATAGAAAATCATTACGCTATTTGAACATAAAATGTTTGTTAACTGTGTTCTTGGATGTTCTCGGACATTAATTTTTGTCTATGATACGAGAAAGCGTCATTTCTTTATAGGGATACTAATGTTTTGTATTGTTGGACTATTACAAAAAATGAGAGATTGAGGGAGTTCAACATAAAAGGTCAATCCACTAAGGTGTGGAGTCTGGTGTCTTCACTTGAGCATTTACAGTATTCTAATTTGAACAGTTCTTTATAGACAGGCAGTGATAATTCTAACTAGGCCTGTTTTGGGAGAAAAACAAAATTCTTCTAGGAATCTGGGCTTTGCCGGGAAACGGGACACTCGGGAAATTTTCTGGGAAATATGTCACAGTGCTGAGATACTAGAAAAAACTGGAAAACATCCTCAAACTTCTAACTGTCCACTTGAAAGCAATGTGGGTTGTTAGGCAAGCTCTTGAAGGTCATGAAGCATTTAATGTGCATCCACGAACACGCTATACAGGGCAGGATCCTTTCCCTGACCAGCTGAAGGGCATGTGGTATTGCTTAACCCTTTCACTCCCAAGAGTGACTTTATAGATTTTACTCTGTCTAACGCCAGACGATTTTACTCGTCAAATGGAGACCCCTTGGGAGTGAAAGGGTTAAAAACTATCTCCCTTAACCCTTTCACTCCCAAGAGTGACTTTATAGATTTTACTCTGTCTAACGCCAGACGATTTTACTCGTCAAATGGAGACCCCTTGGGAGTGAAAGGGTTAAAAACTATCTCCCTTAACCCTTTCACTCCCAAGAGTGACTTTATAGATTTTACTCTGTCTAACGCCAGACGATTTTACTCGTCAAATGGAGACCCCTTGGGAGTGAAAGGGTTAAAAACTATCTCCCTTAACCCTTTCACTCCCAAGAGTGACTTTATAGATTTTACTCTGTCTAACGCCAGACGATTTTACTCGTCAAATGGAGACCCCTTGGGAGTGAAAGGGTTAAGAGAGAAGTTATTCCAGCCACAGTCAAGTGAAGATACAAATGCTATCCACAAAATTACAATGGTGGCGAAGTCTTTGGCAAAGTTCCAATGACCTTGGTGAATTTGTTGCAGAAAGGCCAAGAAAACTCAAGCAGAATTTTGGCCAAAAGTTGTTTAGCACTTTTCATGTTTGGTCAGAAAATACGGGTACAACAAATGAAGTTACGGAGGAGAAGAAAATGAGTAGAGAACAAACTATGTTTGATTCACAAAAATTTTTAAATAATAAGGATGTACTATACATGTAGATTGGACTTTTTATCCGCCTCAACTTTGTCATTGTTACTTCTATTGTTTGAGATGGATGCATTCAGTTGACCATTTTCCTGGACCTAGAATGCTTCATAATTAAATAATAAGTGTTTCTGTCAGATCCTAGATAAAACACCAAAATGATTAATTTGTGATTTGTCAGAGATGAGCACACCCATTGATTACTTGCCTTGGCCTTTGGCAAAAAAATTAATAATGTTGATTTCAGTATGAGACTGGTAAATCATGATACTTTGCGATAAATCAGTTCAATGATAATGTTTTGCTCTAGTGTGAAAATGGAAGATTGGAAAATGAAAACCATGATGATCAAAATATTAATGATAAGAGAACATGAGCAGAATACTGCATTATTTGCTGCAAAACACAGCTGGATTATTATTACTATCAAGAATTATTGTGAATAATGAGTTCAGTTGTTCAATATGAACATTGGGTGTACAAGAGGATAAAGAGTTAGGGTGGGCCTTAGGGACATTAACATGCCAAAGTTAAAAATAAATCTATTCACTGGTCGAGCTGAAGATTGGTCAATCTGAGAAAATTAACCAGTCTTTTTAAGTCCACTAAAAGCTGGGTATTTGCTTGTTTTGTTTAGTTTACATTTGGATATCAGCTGTCTGATTTTACCTTCAATTAATAATAAATATTTTTACTACCAGAAGTTAAGGGTACAATCAGCCTTCTCACAACAAAATGTCAATTAAACAAAACAAGCAATTTTTTTTTCAATTTTCCTATTAATTCACTTGCAGGATTACTTGCTAGGTTTAGGTGCTTATAGAAGTAAAATTTAATTTCTCCATTCAAAAGTTTCTGAGCATTGGCTCTTTTAAGAATATGGGGTGTTAAACTGTTTTCATTAACAGGTGGCAGCTGTTTGACAAAGATACCCTCTGAAATCAAAAATTTAATTAACTCCTGCAGTTCTTGCTCACTGAATTTATTTTTCCCCATTGCATACTCTATAACGTTGTGAAATCTATTATTGATAACTGGTTTAGCTTTTGATTCTCGAAAAGTCAACATCGAAAACAGTGCACTTACTTGCCAAGTTGCCAACTCCATCAAAGTAGGTAACAATCTATTTCCTTTTGCATACTGGGGTAATGCAATACTTAACAATGTCATTAAATCCATTCAGACAAATGCTCTTTCTGTCAGTGTCAGGGAGAGAAGAAATGTTGCGGAGATATTTTGTTCTTTCTTCAAATCGAAAATAAATGTAGCATTGGCATCAATTCCATCTCTATCAGCAAAGCCTGATTCCTGCACATAGCTTTCTAGATCCTTTGGGACACTGTTGTGAATGACAAATCGAAAATTGGGCTTGTCAATACCCATTCCAAATACAACTGCTGCACACATAACATGGGCCCCTCCAGATTTCCAACTTTCCACATTTTGCTGTTTGTCAAATACATCCATGCCAGCAGGGAAGCAGACTGCATTTATACCTGCAACTTTTAAGCAGTATGCAACATCAACAATGTCACTCCTTTCAACACAGTAGACAATCCACACTCTCCTATGAACTCCTTTTTAATAAGTTCTACCAAAGCATCTTTTCCATCAGACTTCTTATCCAAAACATGGTACGATAGATTGGGATGATTTGAACATTGTCTCATGACAACAGTGTCTGCTGGCAGCCTTAAACTCTTCAGGATTAGTAGTAAGGAATCACCGATCCTTGGACACAGAGAAATTATCAGGGATTTTATACGGGGAATTGGTAAAAAAGATTTCATGCACGGTTATTTATCAGAGAAATTATCAGGGATTTTATACGGGGGATGCTAGCAAAAATTGAAGAATGCTTAATAAAAATTTGAAAAGTGATTTAAAGATTTGTGTACACATAGAAAAATATGGAACAACAAACCGTGAGAGAATTGGAACGTTTAACAGTGGTAGAATTAAGAGTTATTGCAAGAGAGTTGCATATTCCAAGATATTCTAGAATGCGTAAAGATGTACTCATACAAGCTATAATACAAGCACAAAGACCCACCCCAAAACCTATAAAAAATATACCAAACCAGCCACAAAGACCTATCCCAGCACCTAGAAAAAATATACCAAACCAGCCACAAAGACCCACCCCAAAACCTAGAAAAAATATACCAAACCAGCCACAAAGACCTATCCCAGCCCCTAGAAAAAATATCCCAAACCAACCGAATGAACTGATACCTGAGATTGGTGTTCCCATTCTCAAACCTTATAAAACCACATCCAATTTTAAAATATTTAAACATTTGGCAAGAAGAGTCATCAAAACGCAAAATAAAAATATTAGTAAGTTGGTAGATTTGGTAAAACCTTAT
The DNA here is from genome assembly GCA_949710005.1 of Ricordea florida. NCBI lineage: Eukaryota > Metazoa > Cnidaria > Anthozoa > Corallimorpharia > Ricordeidae > Ricordea > Ricordea florida. The sequence continues at coordinate 1,945,536 of OX453284.1, forward strand.
ATCCCAGAACCAGTAAAAAAGAATGTAAAAAAACTAGCTAAAAGTCTGAAGGAAAATTTTAAAAGAATATTGAATCCTACTACTGCTACTACTACTCTTCCTCCTCCTACTTCTACTACTCCTACTACTACTCCTCCTCCTACTCCTACTACTCCTACTACTACTCCTCCTCCTACTCCTCCTCCTAATACCTATACTCCAAAAGAAATAGAAACAGCGTTGAATGGGTATCTGAAAACCTACAGGATAGATGGAAAGAAAGGGTATGGTTCAAAGACATTTATCAATAAAATCAAACCAAAAGTTATAGATCTAATTAATCAACAAAAGAAGCCTATCAAAACTAAGTTCATCTTTACCTGTAAATTCATAAAAAAGAATCCTGCTACTGGCCGGATTGATGAAAATTCAGGACACTTTCATTCACATGTAGAAATCATAACGAAGTCAACTGATTTTTCTGACTTATTCAATACTATGACAAATCGTCTACTTGAATTGATTGAGCAGTTTCAAAATCAAGGTTCTGGTTGGCAATTTGACCGAGCGGAATACTTTGATATACACATCAACCCTTGGGAACCTCTTTCTGGAAGTTCCTATATTCCACTACCATCAAAATTAGCAACAAAGAAGGCAATTATAAATGTTAAGAATGAGAATGATCATGAGTGTTTCAAGTGGGCAGTAACCTCAGCTGAATATACACAAGATGTTCATTCAGAGAGACTAAATAAACAAATGAGAGAAAACTCTAATAAGTTCGACTGGTCAGGAATAGAGTTCCCCGTTGAATGGAAACATATTGATAAGTTCGAAAAGCAAAATCCCTACTATACGATTAACGTCCATGGATTTGATGAAGATAAAGGTGAATTATACCCTCTAAGAATAAGTAAGAAACAAAGAGGTTATTTGATCGACTTACTTCTAATATCTAATGATGAAACAAATCACTACTGTTGGATAAAGAATATGAGTAGACTTTTATCCTCTCAAGTCAGTAATAGTCAACACAAACGTGAATTTTGTCGCAGATGTTTCAACTCATTCCTAACAAAAGAATCATTGGAAAAACATATTGAATACTGTAACTCAAACGAAGCAGTTAAGATTGTTATGTCTGAAGATAAAGATGGTAATCCTAAGTATATTAAATTCAATAATTATAACAGAAAAATGCGTGTACCATTTGTTGTATATGCAGACTTTGAGTGCAATACAGAGAAAATACACACCTGCTCTCCAGATGAAAGTAAAAGCTTTACTAAACAATATCAGAAGCACAAACCATCTGGATTCTGCTTTCTAATAAAGTGCTTTGACGATAACATATACAAACCCAAACTTATACGATACACTGCTAAATCCCCAGACGAAGATATAGCACAGATATTTGTAAATAAATTAGAGTCAAAAATTAAGAAAATTTATAACAAGATTATCAAATGTAATAACTCAAAATTCTATGAGAAGGTGGAGGATATGTCAGAAATGGATAAAAAAGACTATAAAAATGCTACTCACTGTCATATATGTGAGGGTGAATTGGGGAAAGATAAGGTATTAGACCACTGTCACCTTACAGGAAAGTATAGAGGAGCAGCTCATAATGAATGCAACTTAAATTACAAGATTCCAAATTTCTTCCCAGTTATCTTTCACAACCTATCTGGATATGACTCTCATCTTTTTATCAAGAATCTTGGTATATCAGAAGGTAAAATAGACTGCATACCTAATAATGAGGAAAAATATATTTCTTTCAAAAAACAGATTGTAGTTGATATTACCTTTAAAAAAGAAGGTGAGCTGCATTATGTTAAGAGAGATATAAGATTCATAGATTCATTTAAATTTATGGCAACAAGTCTAGATAAATTAGTAACTAATCTACCAAAAGAATCTTTCAAAAACTTAAATATTTACTATAAAGGTGAGAAATTAGAGTTATTGTTGAGAAAGGGTGTATTTCCATATGATTGGTTTGATGGATTTGATAAACTAAACGAAACCCAACTTCCACCAAAGGAGGCATTCTATTCAAAACTAAACGATGAAGATATAACAGAAGATAACTACCAACATGCTAAAAAGGTATGGGAAACCTTCAATATGAAAACAATGAGGGAATATCACGACCTATATCTTAAGTCAGATGTACTACTTTTAGCGGATGTATTCGAGAACTTTAGAGATGTTTGTCAAAAGAATTATAACCTTGACCCTGCTTGGTATTATACAGCACCTGGACTAGCTTGGGATGCAGCATTAAAGTTAACGAAAGTGAATTTGGAGTTGCTAAATGACATCGACATGCTACTTATGTTTGAGAAAGGAATTCGAGGAGGTGTAGCTACAATCTCTAATAGATATGGTAAAGCTAACAACCCATACATGAACGAATATGATCCAAAACAACCTAAAAAGTATATTGCATATCTCGACGCAAACAATCTATATGGTGGGGGAATGAGTAAACCACTACCTACTCACGGTTTTAGATGGATGACTGATCAAGAGATTAAAAACTGGAAAAATATTCCATGCATACTAGAGGTTGATTTAGAATATCCTCATCACCTTCATGACTTGCATAATGATTATCCTCTAGCTCCAGAGAGACTTGTAGTTAATAAGGTTGAGAAATTAATCCCAAACCTCTACGATAAGGTAAAGTATGTTGTTCACCACGAGGCACTGAAAGTTTATGAAAGTCTAGGATTAAAAGTAACTAAGATTCATAAGGGTATTACATTTGAAGAGTCAGCTTGGTTAAAACCATACATCGACTTGAATACAAACCTCAGAGCTAAAGCAACCAACGATTTTGAAAAAGATTTCTTCAAGCTGATGAATAACTCTGTCTTTGGGAAAACAATGGAAAACATTAGAAAAAGGGTAGATGTACGATTGGTTACAAATAAAAAAGATGCGAAAAAATTAATATCAAAACCTAACTTTCAACATAGTACTATCTTTTGTGAAAATCTGGTTGCAATACACATGAAGAAAACAAAAATAAAATTCAATAAGCCTGTTTACTTAGGTATGTGCATTCTAGATTTAAGTAAAACAATAATGTACAAATTTCACTATGATTATATCAAACCTAAATATGATGAAAAGGCTAAATTGTTGTTCACAGATACAGATAGTCTTGCATATGAGATAGAAACAGATGATTTCTATAAGGATATCAGTCCAGATGTGAGAGAAATGTTTGATACTAGTAATTATCCTAAAAACCACCCATCAGGTATCGAGACTGGTGTGAATAAGAAAGTCATCAATATGTTTAAGGATGAAGCTGGTGGTAAACAGATAGCTGAATTTGTAGGTCTACGAGCCAAGCTATACTCCTACAGGATGGATAATGGAGAAGAGATAAAAAAGGACAAAGGGGTAAAGTCATCAGTCGTTGAGAAAACCATCAGTTTCGATAATTACAGGGATTGTCTATTCAATAAAAAACCTCAGATGAGAAAGATGAATGTAATAAGAAGCCACTTGCATGATGTTTATACTGAAACTGTTAATAAAGTTGCACTATCTGCCGATGATGATAAGAGAATCATTTGTGAAGATGGAATACATACTTTTGCCTACGGACATCATCGTTTCAAAACAGAATTGGGTGGGAGTTCTGTATCGTCGGGTACAACCTGAAGTTCTTCCATCACAAAACCACGCCTCGGTCCATCTAGTAAATAATACAACACTGGCTGATTGGATGAAACCACACTACGTGATATATCATAAACCTGAATACTCCAAATGGGATCCGTAGCTCGTCTTCGTTCACCACCCTCAAGTTCACCCGGAGCGAGTAAGTATCTAACCCTGACCCCAATCGGAAGCCTCACCTCATCATATCCAACAACTCGCTTATATTTTGGAGGATCAATATCAACCTCTTTAAGTTTTATAGCTTTCTCAGGCTCTTCACCAGTTATTCTAGTTGGAACACTATTCAAAGTTTTCAAAATGGCGGGTAATGGTTTTACCCATACTCTAGATCGATCATCACTAATCATTTCTTGTGCATATTGATGACTAAATAGTTTTTCTGATAATGTTCTATTTGCTCTTTCAACAAATGCTTGAGCTCTATGGTTTCCAGCTTCAGACCTTTGTATGTTTACATTATATTTATTCATAAGTTTTGTTACATCTCCCATAAATTCTTTACCTGGATCGACAATTAATGTTTTAGGATATTTTAACTTTCGAGAGTAAATATTACTAAAGGCTTTGGATATCTCATGACTTTCTTTTGAGGTTAATGGTTCAGCATCTTTGTATCGACTAGCTATATCAATCACAACCAGAGCATATCGATAAGTCTTTCTTCCAACTCTATCATGTGGTAAAAATAATAAATCTGCTTGGTGAATCTGATTAGGTTTATCCACAGTCCAGTGCGGTCTAGGGATATATTTTGGAGCTGGTAGATAGATTTGCCATAGAGCCTGTTTCTTAAGCCATCTTTTAGCATCATCTTCACTAACTTTTGCTTTTTCAGCTAATTTTGAAATTGCAGAATATCCTTTCCAATATCCATAAGTTGAATAATATATTTTTGATAACATGTTTCCGTTACTAATTTAAAGAATATTCTACCTATCCTTAAAATAAAATATGTCACAAGCTATATCTGAAGAAATTAACCCAAACAGGATTCCAAGAGAGCCACTCGGTTTGAAAGCGGAATCAACATTGAATAGAATTACACTAAATCCATCATCCGCTAATCCTGGAGAAACACTATATATAAATATTCCAAAACTTACCGAGAATTTAGTTCTTGTACCTGGAAGTTTATCTCTACTATTTAACTTGACTGTTGATGGTCATGCTGATAACACCCTCGTTAATAATGTAGGTAGTAACCTTGTATCCAGACTCAGGGTTCTTTTTGGTGGTGAAACACTACAGGATACTCAAAGATATGATCTATTTCAAACATACCATGACTTATTCTTAACAGATGAAGATCGTCAGGATAGATTAAAACAAGGTATTTCTTCTGAAAACATGAGGAAGCTTAGGACAAATGCAGGTGATAAGGTAGACACAGATGCTAAGGAAGTAGCTCTTGCAGTAGTACACAACACCAAGTACCATATCCCACTAAACCATCCTATTCTCAACGATCATGGGGTTTTCTACCCAAAGGCATTAGATCATCAACTAATCTTTGAGATTACACTAGCCCCAGTTTCTGATATTGTTGTTTATTCTGACACGACCAAGCCTCCAACTTACAAAATCACAAACCTTGAGTTGGAATATTCTTGCATATCAAGCGAATACTTAGCTCGTGAGGCACAGTCAGCTTATCAGGTTGGTAAAGGATTCTTTTACGAGAATGTCACTCTACACAAAACTTTCACCATATCCAGAACTTCTGACAGCGTTATAAACCAGCATATTAATCTACCTAGAAGGTCAATGACAGGGATATTATGTTTGTTTACAATACCATACGGTGGAGGAGCACGAGATTCTGAGAATTTTTTCAATCCTGGTATCACCTCAATAAATATCGATGTTGATGGTATACCAAACCGTATCTACTCTAAGGGAATGGTGCCGTCAGACCTCTGGGAGTCGGTAAAGAAACGTTTCGGAAGAGATGGTGTAAAGGAAAAGGATTTTTATTCTAATAAGTTTGCTCTGTGGATCGATTTGAGAACCCACCCTGATAATGGTATTCATGGAGGAGGCCTGGTCTTAAACAATACACGAGATGGTGTAAAAATAGAAATTAAAAGAAATCTTAGTGGATCTGGTATTATGACCTGTTACATGTTTGTGGTAGCCGATGCGTTGATGGAGATAATGAATTCAAACTTAAGATCAATCATGTATTAGTTAAAAGATGGAAGAATTACGAGATAAAGTTCCTTTTCATTGCATTATAACAGGTCCAACAAATTGTGGAAAGACAAAGTACATAATAGATCAGCTAAGAGGACCATTCCGAAAAGTGTTTGAATACATTGTTCTAATATGTCCGACTTTTTCTAAAAATAAAACCTATCATAAATTTGCTAACAGAGATAAACGTTTCTTGGTATTATCACCAGATTCTAGTAACAGTGATGAGATTAACGAGTTATTAACTGATTGTCAAACTTTGTTCTCTGGTATAAATACACTAATAATTTTAGATGACTGTGCTGTATCGAAAGATCTAAAGAAACGCTCGAACAAGTTTATAGATCTAGCATTCTCTGGAAGACATCATGGATTATCAGTGTGGGTTCTCACTCAGCAATTAACATCCATAGCAAAACCATTCCGTGAAAATGTAGCTTGTGTGGTTACATTCCATAATCCATCACAAAAAGGTATGAAGATTCTTTTCGAAGATTATGGAGGTGATTTAGAATCAGAAACTCGTAAAAAGTTTGTAGAAATGCTGAAAACCGAAAAATATTCGAGACTCTGTTTGTGTTTACGTTATCCATTCCAATGTTATTTAGAGATTCCCGCGGTGATTTAAAAGAATCTATGTATTATTAGAAAATTAAAAGATGACAAGCGTTGAAGATTATATGGAAGAACAACCAGAGGTAAAAGATGATGTAAAAGATGATGATATTGAAATAAAACAAGAATCACTAGCTATTCTCGCATCTCTTGGAACTACAAAGGAATATTTAGGTGTTGATATGAGTCTGGGTGATATAAAGAAACTCGCGGTAAAAGATGTTGAAAAATATTATAATCGATACCAGACAGTATTAGGTAAGAAAATTAGTGGTGGATTAGTGGATTCATCTCTTCAATTAGTTTCTCATGTCATTTCTTACATGGTTCCTGTGGATGATATAGAAGCGCTTTGTAAAGACTTGAAGAATGATGAGTTGGTTAATCGTGAACTTACAAACTTTGTAGGTCTCTTAGCATTAAAAGGTGGAAGATTGGTAGCACTTGCCAGCGGACTATTCCAGGTTGCTAAGCACATTAAAATCAACAAAATACAAGAAGTTTCAAACAAAACTGAGCAGGTCACTGAGCACAACTGATTTAAAGATTCTTTACTTTGTGAAATAAATAATGTCTGATCAAGTTGAACAAATTACAATGGATCCCATACCCGAAAAGAAAGATACTAAAAAGAAAGAGAAAGATCCTAAAAAAGTTGCAGCTGGTAAGAAATTAGCAGAATATAACAAAAAAGCTAAAGAAGCGTTAGCTAGGGAAATGAAACGTGAAAAGGAACAGGAAGAAAATTCTAATGAAGAAGAAGAAACCACAAAAGCATGGATTCCAGAGCTATCTTTTACTACTGTGTTATCTATTGTTGGAATAGGTTTTACTGCAGTTGACATGTTTATGAGATATTACAAAAACAGAATAGTAGATTTATCTCACGCTCCGACCAAAGTTCCACCATCAAATATTCCCACCCAACCCTCCCAACCACCACCTCAACCAACTCCGAAAATAGCAATGATATGAGGAAAGTAGTTTAAAGGTTTTCTATATCATCAATAAAAATCATGTCAACTGAAAACAAACTTGTGAAAACTGTTACTGATTCAGCAGTCCTTATCGGATTAGCAGCTGGAGTTGGATATGTAGCTAAAAAGGCTCTGAAAGAATCATTTATGAACGATCCCTCCTCAAGTATTACAAACTATGCTAAATGGGTCGCTGTCCTATCCGGTAGTATGTACCTAAAAACATATTTAGAGGATCAAAAGATTTTACCAAATTAAAGATTTATGGCAGCAATAGCAATGATGGTTGGTGGAGCTATTTTGAATGCTACTACCTTTGTTGGTGGATCATATCTTGCAAAATATCTCTCAGGTGATAAAACAGATTCAGAGCGAATACGACACGATAAGGCATTAGAAAAATATCAAAAAGATTATGCTACATACCAGGAAAAGAGACAGAATCTCATTGATTGGTACTCTCAACAGCGAGATGCTAAACATATAGCTTCACAAAATATTTCGAATACCGATGAAGCTTTGAAATTTTATAGTCAGACACATGAACCAAAATTCTCTGATTATTATAGACCTAGTGACAATCAAAAGATGGGGGAGATGGTATATGTAGGTGGTGGTATGCTGGCATTGGGTTATATGGTTAGTAAATTATTTTAGGTAAGTGTGTGAGCAGTTTAAAGATTTCTTACTGATGAGTAAAAAATCAAATATGGCGACTGCTTATCCTGAAGAAGATAACGATCCTTTCGGGTTGGGTAGAGAAAACAAACAAGAAGATCCTGATGATTTTGATGAAAATAGCAAACTACTTGGTAGACAGGTCTCAGCAGACAATGTCCTAAAAACATCCACGACTAAGGGTGCAAGACGTAAAACCAAATCAGGATATGAACAATTACCACGTGAAGAGATAGAAATGGATTATATGGAAGAAATCAAAGAAGAAATCTGGACTAAGATTGTAAGTGAATTCCCAAATGCCGAACCTAAGTTTATTTTCAGATATGATAAATGGAATAGAATCGAAGTTAAAATTATTGGTAAAGATCCAGAAAGAAATGCGTGGCATAAATTATTCAATGCATATGGTGATGTGAATGATAAGTTACCCAAAACAATTATAAAATATCTAGGCCCAAGAGCAGAAAAAGTTGTTGAAGATATTGATCGTGAGATAACCAAGAGAAAAGAATCACTAAACAAAAAGAAGGAGGAACTAAAATTCCACGAGGAAAAACAGCCGAATACCCCAGAGGAACGTAATCGAATGGAGACTCTAAAGAGAGAAATTCCTGAGGAAGAGAATGAGATATCTAACCGGGAGCGTGAGAAAGAGAGAATACAGGATGGAATGTCATTACGTGATCGTGTGAAGGCTATCTTCAAAAAGTATGGTTTTACAGTCTTTGCTGTTGTGAGTGCTGTAGGTGTAGTCATTGGTGTTATCGTTTCTAATCTTTCTAAAGGTCTAACCAAATTGGGTAAAGGTGTTGGTAATGGGTTGAAAACTATTGGTAAGAAACTCGGTGAAATATTGCCTGGAATGGTTGGAGCTATCGTAAGCTTTCTTTTCAAAACAGCGGGTGAGGTTATTGGATTTTTAGGTAAGAACGCTTGGCTGCTGATAGTGGCTGTAGTTCTATATTTTGTGGAACAGTTTAAAAAGAAGAGGCGCTAAGTAAAAAAAAAAACATGAAGAATGATACAATTTTTCTATATATCACTATGCTAACTCCTGAAACAAGAATTTATCTGGATCCACCCTTAACCAATGTAAAAGAGATAGAATTGATATTTATCTACACGAATATAGCGAGGTATGACTCACCTTTCTACTTAATGTGTGATCTTATAGATTCAAAGTCTTCATATTCCAATATAATCCCCAGCGGTGAAAATATAGAACTTAAACCCTCACAACTACTATCTGTTATTCCATCTCCAAATAATACTTGTTTAAGAGTTCCAAAAAACAAAAATCCAGTCAACTACTTTACTTTATTGCTTTTAGATGAAAATGGAAAAAAGGTTGACTTGAATAACAAACCTGTTCGAATTTATTTAAAGATATCGTGTTGATCAGTAAAATATGGAAGACTACAATAGAATTTATCCACAATTACCTATGAATGGTGATCCAAATAATTTCAGACTACAAAAGTCATGTGAAGTACTACAAAATCTTGAGAAGGAAATTAAACATTATGAGGATGTTAGGAAAAAATACAATAGAGCTAGGGGCATATTTACAAAAATCAGTGTTGGTAGTGGGGTGTTTTCAGTTATTTTATCTGCAAGTGGACTTGGAACCTCCCTTACTGGTTTTGGTGCTGCTGTTGGTATCCCATTAGGAGCGGTGGGAGGTATTTGTGGGGGAATATCGGTTGGATTCGGTGCGGCTTCTAAACGACTTTCCCATAAAGTTAGTAAACATGAACAGACAGTTTCTCTGGCAAAAGCAAAAGTAAATACCATTCACGACTTGGTTTCAAAGGCACTGAAAGATAACGCCATATCCGACCAAGAATTTTCGTTAATTTTATCAGAGGTGGACAAGTTTGAAAAACTAAAACTCGAAATCCGTCAAAAAAACAGGAAAGATACAGAAAAAAACTTAAATATGAATCAGATAAGAACAGAGGTTCGAGCGGAAATATTAAAGGAGTTAACAGCTCCCGTACGTTGAAAATGTCATTTGAGAGAACTTCTGTAGGATGGAATTATGAGGTTGGTATTAGAAAAGAACGGTGTTGATTTAAAAGCATCCTATTATCAACGTAAATAATAAGATGGGCTTACTAAATGATTTCAGAAATAGATATCCAAAGGCTAATCAAGGTCAATTCGTATTTGTAGCTGATCAATATGGTGGTTACATTAAGTGGAAAGTGAATGATACAACAATCATGTCTTATGATGACCCCACTGGAAAAACATGGACTGATGACCTATCACCCCGTTTGAAAAGACTTTTATGGAAAGATTTAGGATTGAATGATGATGAATTGAGTTCATTCCCAAAGAGTTTAACTATAACCAATCGATCTTACCCAATACCAGCAATTGATTTTGATGACTTTACAAGTAATATTACAAAAATGCTAACCTCACTGGATATATACGTGTCAAATACTAAGAAATTCACAGCAAAGATGAGAAACATATTTACATCCCAAGTTGTAACTTTCAAGTTTGGTAAACAGAGTAGAAAATGGTTGAACGCACCCGATATGAATTATTGGCCACAACAACTTAACTTTGCAGTTTGGTGTGCGACCTCTGGTTGTGGTATAAGTCCTTTTGAGAGTCTAAATTATCCTAAAGTAGTGAGTAGCTTCATTAAGTTTCATGTATATTTCACAATAAGAAGAATATTATATGAATTGAGTCTTCCCTTACCTGAGGAGCAACCTTTTGTAATAAATAATAATCCCTATAGTAAAGTAGCATATCAACGATTGTGTGCAGAATTTAGCATATCAAAAAACTCAGACTTTAGATGGAAAGGTGGTAGAAACGGAGGATTGGGTGATATATTTATTGATTATGGTGCAGGGTACAATGGAAGAGGTGGAGGAAATCAAAATGTTCATATAGTAAGGAATTACGATAATGAAGCTGATCAGTGGCCTGGTGAAGGTGGTAAATTTGTTGATGAAGGAGGTAAGAAGGAAAAGGGTGACCTAATCTCATTCATCCGTAATGATGATTTTGCTGATTTCAAATATGCTTGGTTTATCCCAACAAGTGGTCATGGACTCACTAAAGCTGGACTTGGTAGATTGAATCGATCTGTTGAAGCTTTTGTTTACTGTATATTAGGAGCGCAAGTCAACACTAGAAACTCAATTTACGGTAATGGTGGTGGAGCGACTGAGACTCAACAAGAATTCTTATCTTTATTTGAGAGTAGTGTTATTGAAAATGACATTTCTAGTTCTATCCAAAGGTATCAATTAGCTATACAGGAAGCGAAATTACGGCTTGATTTAGCTATTGCTCCTGGTGTATGGCTAATGCCTAGTAATATGATAATCAATACAGAGAGCGTGACTGGTTTTAATAATAAACTTATGAAAGCGAGTAATGATATGAATTTTGGAGTGAACAATTCCCTAAACACTGAACCAAAACAGGTTGGAATAAGTCATAACATGGGATCTTCAAAGGTAAAGTTACCACATAGAACTGAAACGAAACCAAAACCCTCAATTAAAACAGACTCAACACAAACATACTCAACGAAACACGAAAATAATATTGACTCAACGCAGCATGAAAAGAATATATTAGCATTTATAGTTGTCGCTGGTGGATTAGCGTGGTATCTATTTCGGTAGTTCATGAGTATTTCACGTGATTATGATTGTGTGTAAATTAATGCTCACGTGTAGAACAATAGATTACATACTTTTACGACATAGCAACAAGCAAGTTGGAAAGTGGATTTGAAGTTGAAAAGTAGATTTTATGTTTACTTTAAAAAGGCTGGTTTCTAACGTCGCTCAGGAATGTGATTACGTCAATGCAAATTTTGTTTTTGTTAAGGATCGATTCCTCTCAGATGGTGATTATAGAAATTTAAAGGTGAATATGTAGTGATCAAACAAAATGTTGAGCATTACCATGTACGAGTCTGAAACTAGGGTGTATTTGGATCCTCCACTGGAAAATCTTCGGGAGATACAACTCCTGGGACGATTTTTTTTGAAAAATAAACTAGTGAGCAGCACTCTGCGAACTGGTTTTGTAAAACTGATTTATTCTCCTACGCGTTTCGTCCGACTGTCGCGGACTTCTTCAGGGAGTTTTACAAATGAGAGTTACAAGCTTGTATTTATACATAGTGTGAGCCGCTAAAGTACTTTTACAGATTTGTAGCGGATTCACGTACAGGAAACAAGCTAAATTTTCACGCAGGGCGTGACTAAGGTGTAGCATACGTGTGACATATTTCTGTCATGACGTATGCGTGACATATTTATTTTTGGGGACCACAGATTTAGTACTAAATCTGTGGTCCCCAAAAATAAATATGTCACGCATACGTCATGACAGAAATATGTCACACGTATGCTACACCTTAGTCACGCCCTGCGTGAAAATTTAGCTTGTTTCCTGTACGTGAATCCGCTACAAATCTGTAAAAGTACTTTAGCGGCTCACACTATGTATAAATACAAGCTTGTAACTCTCATTTGTAAAACTCCCTGAAGAAGTCCGCGACAGTCGGACGAAACGCGTAGGAGAATAAATCAGTTTTACAAAACCAGTTCGCAGAGTGCTGCTCACTAGTTTATTTTTCAAAAAAATAAGTCACCTTCACTGGAAGGTTTTCACTGGCCATTTTTTCAATAAAGGCGTTTGTGAATGACGTTATGTCCACCAGATTGCGGTGCCAAAACTCTGAAGAAATCGGAGTACTCGTCGAGTCAGCCATGATTGTTTTAACACGCGTGGCCTCACTTTCGTGCGAAAATGATGACGTTGCATCCCATCATGGCGGACTGTGATTAAGGCGAATATAAAAACCAAAAGATTGATTAATTTCAAGGATCAACAGATATTGTTCAATGATAAGAATCAGCCCCTCATAATAATTATGCCCGGTACATATTCACTGCGTAATATCCAATCGATCTTTCTTAATGATACTGATAGGACAAAGATAACAATCATTGAGACTGATACTGTTGACTATCTATATTCCAATAAAATCTTCAACATTAAACTTACGAGAGGGCTACAAGTTGGTTTAGGAGTGCCTGAAGTCATAAATCCTGGTAAATTATACCCCATAAATATACAGATTAAGGAACCACTGAGACTTATGTGTAGTATAGTGGATAATAAGTCGTCATATATGAATAAAACTCAATATGGAGAACTTGTGAAACTCTCACCCTCACACCTACTTGCTAACATACCCTCACAGGATTATCCAACAATTCCAGTTCAAAAATATGAGAGCCTCATAAACCACTTCGATTTAAGCATCTTAGACATTGAATGGAAAAAACTTGATCTGAAGGGTTATCCCATAACTTTAAGTTTAAGATTCAGATAATAAATCCTTGATAAAATTTTTTCGCTCAAATTGACTGAATTATATAAATTTTTGTTATGTAACACTGACTTGCGTTATATAACTTAATGTTTTTGTTATGCATCTTGTGTTGTGTGACATTTTTTACAATGCGCCTTCTGTTTGTTGTGTTCACATATTTGAGATCCTCCACAATCCTTACAAAACCATCTTTGTTTTCCATGAACACATTTCCTCTTCTGTCTGTTTTGTTCATATTTTTCATATCCTTTACACTCTTTACAGCACTCCTTATTTATGTTGTGTTTACATATTTGTGATCCTCCACACTCTTTACAGTATGCCTTACGTTTATTGTGTTCACATATTTGAGTTCCTCCACAATCCTTACATTGATATTTATACTTTCCATGAATACACTTATATTTATTCATATGCAATTCTCTCACGGTTTGTTGTTCCATATTTTTCTATGTGTACACAAATCTTTAAATCACTTTTCAAATTTTTATTAAGCATTCTTCAATTTTTGCTAGCATCCCCCGTATAAAATCCCTGATAATTTCTCTGATAAATAACCGTGCATGAAATCTTTTTTACCAATTCCCCGTATAAAATCCCTGATAATTTCTCTGTGTCCAAGGATCGGTGATTCCTTACTACTGGATTGCATCCTCTGTCCATTTGGTTGCTGTGCCAGTCATTGCTAAAATTGGTTGTCCGAAGTCATTGAGCTTCCACAGTTCAGAGTAGCTAGGACAGAAATAAAAGCCCCACATGTCAGTGCAATATAATGGGCTTCTTTAATAACAAAAAAAATTATGAAGGTCATTTAAAGAGATTTTGCTAAGTAGGTCAAAAAGTGTAGGTGTTAACACAGCTTCTGCGTGACAAAGAGGAAATTGTGGATTTCCTGTGATTGAGGTTGAGTTTGAAATATATTCTCCTTCTCAGACATTGAATAGCACACATTCACCCATGAGATCACAGCCTCTGAACTTGATCCAGCAACAAAGCCAAAAGTGGAAATATAACCACGGTTATTCTTTGCTCCATGACAGCAGGTACTGCATAACAAATAGCTTTTTCCAACCCCAGTGGGCATAATGATTGTTGCGGGCAACCTCTAAACTGCTGATAATGGAAAACCCCTCTGAGAGTATCCAAAGTATTGTACCCTGTCAAATTGTGGTGATCAACAGAAGTAACAGCAGCAGTGACATCCTGTAAGGAGGCAACTGTAAAGTCCTGAGGAAAAAGTACATTCTTCTGTTAATATTATTTTGTGTTTAAAACTCTATCTAGAAGGACAAAATTACATACACATACTGATAAATGCATAAAAGAAATCAATCCATGTGGAATTTATTTAAGGTTAAAACGACAAGTGAAAAGGCACGGCAAGATTTCCGCACAGGTCCCTACTTCATTATGCATGCGGCAGATGAATTGTTCAGGGTAATGCACAAGTAAACATTTCTTGTTATTGTAGAATAAAAACAGTGTGGCTACAGCAGGCACAATGAAGTAGGGACCTGTGCGGAAATCATTCCGTGACCAAGATCGTGCCGCAAACAAAGAGCAGCGCTGTCTATAACTTTCTCGCAATCTGATTATTTTATTCCCCAAAATGAGCCTTTCTGATTGGCTATTGCTTCGCGTGACACATTGACGCGAGCTGCGTTGTCTAAAACGACGACAGCAAATCAGATTGGGGGATTTGTAGCTATTCTGGTTAAAAATTAACGAGTAGACAACTTAGAGACGACTGGGGACAAGTCTGGGGAGTCACTGTTGTAGTGAAGCGCGAAACTTTGTCAGCATTGTGATCCGTCAAGGTAAGGAGACGATTTTTTGCTTGTGAACAACTGCAAGAACGCGATTTTTGGGTACTAACTGTTGGTGTGTGCATGC
Organism: Ricordea florida; assembly: GCA_949710005.1. Lineage (NCBI taxonomy): Eukaryota > Metazoa > Cnidaria > Anthozoa > Corallimorpharia > Ricordeidae > Ricordea > Ricordea florida. The sequence continues at coordinate 1,960,971 of OX453284.1, forward strand.
TACGGGGGCAGAAATAGCTTACTCGAGAAATTGGGATTTTCAAACTAATTGCTCCGACGAAGGGCTAACGCTCGAAACGTCAGCACCTCCCTTTTTCCTTACGATGGTATAACTTACTTTATCAATTCGTTTGATTATCCCAATTTCTTGTGTTTCAATTCCCCACCGAGGCAGCACTCACAAGAACTAAGTTACAGTTGAGTTCACTGTAGTATTTAGATGTGATGTCTAAACTTGCATGGCATGGTACGGACGACAATGGTGGCCCGTCACGTTTGACAAGAAGTAGTCGATTGATTGTGTCTCTGGCAAGTCTAAGGTGAATTGTACAAGTTCCAGCTTGTGATGGACGATTTGTATTTTCTCATCAAATTTACGGCTTGTCTCAACTAACTTCTAGACCGTAGTCGCTTGCAATTGATGCTCTCTAGCGAATGTCTGTTCGTGTCTGTTTTCAACCGTTAAATGTCTGAAACATACACTGTGCACAGACATGTCCTAAAACTGTTGCATGACTTGCAAAGCGGCCTTGTGACAGTCGATTATTATAGTTCGAAACATGTTTTTAAAGCCTTGGGCAAGCATACAAATATACATTTTCGAAAGTCTCCCTAATCAACTCACTGCGAGCTCGAACTGAAGTCAATCGTCTTGTAAAACCCGGAAGTACTCATTCGATCGGCAAACCTTGTTTAAAGATGTTTGTTTGGTAAGGACTTCTTTCACTCTGGCAAAGTTTTATGTGCTAAAACTTCTTTACTTTCACGAGGATTCCTTTTCACCATCGGTCCTTTCTCGTCGATTTTTTTCTAAGTGTCGTTTCGTTCGACTCGTGCTAAACAAGTATTATAAAATACTTCTTTCGTCCGTTTTGTTTGTTCCCCCGTTTCGTTTTGTTATTTAATGTTCTATTGCCTGGCGCACATTGTGTATACTGCAGAAGGTGTTAAAATGCAGCCATTATGAAAAATCCAGGTCAAATTTATCAGTGCACAGTGGAGAATGGAGTCTTTAAACCAGCGAGCGTGACGTGAACAAAGTTGTTGTGACTTCGTCCTAAAAAGCAAGCCAACAAAGGATGTTGTCGTCACAGACCTTTAGGTCGCGAACGCCGTCGTCAAACCCTCCCGTCGTCGCTGCGTTAAGTCTCTAATACCTAAAAAAGACTTTAACATGGTCTCTTTTAGGGGTCAAAAAAAGCTTGAGTCAAGCCCTGATTGGTCTCATTTAGGGGTTTCATTCGAAATTTCCGTCAAGCATCTCCGCCCCTTTCATATGCGAGTTGCCCCCTGGCGCTAACAGAGGGGGTCGCTAAGTAGCAATGTCACGAAAATAAGCTAAACCTTTGTGGATGAGTGATCATTACATTCTTATTCCATGGCTTTATAGGGAAAAGATTGCAAGCACTGGTGTATTTCAGATGGAATAGGAATTCCTGTCATACATGTATTGCAGTTGAATTTTTGATGCCATGTCTTTTTGATCTAGCCGTATTCTTTCACTTGTGTAATTTATCTGTCAGCGCCATCTTAAAATCTGAACCTTGTGACATCTAAGTAACTGAAGGATTTCGGGTGGTCGCTTACAGGAAAGAGTTTACCTTTGTTTAAAAACCTGTGAAGTGTTTCTTTATTATTTCACTATTATTTTCCTAGTCTGTATTGTTTTGTCTCCTTTGTTTTGTTTGTTCTACGTCACTCGTAAACGTAACAGGTTCTTACACCGAAGATGAGCCACAGGAAACCAAAAAGAAAAGAATTTGCCAAATTTCAGGCCTCGAAAGTGGTCGCCGTCGCTTAAGAAATTAGATAAGTGGTCGCTTTAGAGAGAGTTTTGAAACAGTCTTGACTGACAAGTAAAACGGTTCTTTACGAGGTGGTTCGTATTTGATAGTTTGGAGAATTTAGTGGGAAATCAGTCCACTATAATTTTCCCAAATCTCATTACCTGTCTGCTTGACGATGTAAGTAGAAGTTAGATATTGATCACCACTGATTTGCGTCGCGCGTTCTTTTAACAAGACAAACTTAAACAAGAACACTCTGTTGAAGATGTACCAGCCTGGCCCTCCACTTCCGATGTACCCCACCCCATCAGCCCACATAGAAGGTGGAACTCCGCGCGCAGTGGACAACCCTAAAGACTGCCGTAAGTGCTTGTGTAATCTACGATCAGACATCTTTTTGTCCACCGTATTTGTCACCCCTACACACCCCTTCACACCCCTTTGTCCCCCAAACCCTTTTCCCGAGTAGACAGGCAACAGTTAAGACTATCAAGAGAAAATGAGGAAAGAGAACATAACCCGTCTAATATGATAAGGGGACAAAATCTATTTATATCTCATTCCATGGCTGCGCGGTTTCAACATGGCGCATTAAAATTACAACCACGTCTCTATTTTCTTTGTTTGTTGTTTTTATTATTTATTTTTATTTTATGACTTTTTTTTCATTTTTTCGCCTTAGCTATCAAATCTTGGAATCCCAATGACCCTAAAAGCCACATGGCTGGCGGATTCGGGTACTATGACGGCAAACTACGCGTCCCAATGCCTGGTCGCTACTATGTGTATGCCCAGCTGTACTTCTGTTCGAAGCCTGCTGTGAATAAGAACCGCGTGTTCTTAAACTCTACTAACCGAACCCTGCTGATGATAAATCGAGATATGCAGCCAGGGGTGGAAAACTCTGCTTACACAGGAGGCGTGTTTTACCTACAACCAGGGGAGGAGCTGTACCTTAAACCTACTCCGTACGACGCCAGGCTGTACATGGCCCCAAACCACTGCTACTTTGGAGCTTATATGATATCACCTCAGTAAAACATCTGCCGTTTTCACAGTCGAGGTTTTCAAACGCATGTAAACAGTTCGTCTTTACAGTAGTTGAATTTAGGTGGAAGTGGTTGTAAACTCGACTTGTGATTGTGTTACGTTGTCTGCATGGCCTTAATAAATGTCACGTCATGAAAGAAAACCGTTAAAACAATTTTTATATCGGTTTGGTTAACTATGTATGGATGCATTCCTTTGGTATAACCCGAATCTGGATTTGTGGTACGAGGTCACACGGATCATGGCGCATCGAAGAAACCGATGAACGGCTTGTCCAGAGTGGATTCAACGGTTCCTTTGATGCCCCATGATTCAGATGATGTCGGATCAAAAATCCAAATCCGGATCATACCAAAGGAACGCGCCGTATGTTTGATACTGTTGAGAGAAGGTGCATATTGGTCACTTTTGGGTGAAGGGGCTAAACCAAACATGTAGAGACAAGGTACAGAATCATCTACTCTTGAATTCTCCCAAACGCGCCTCAGTGTATATGAGCCAGTTCAAGCATGTTCTAGACCTAGACACAAGTTTGTTGCCAGTATTTTAACTCAGATTTTCGCAGCAAACATAAAAAACTATACATTCGAAATTCTCTGGAAAACTGAGCCGTGTCCTCGAACTTTGTAGATACAATTTCTAGCTACGATTTTACATCGTTCAAAGAGTAAACTGCGTACTGAACTGCCCAACACGTACTCAGCCATGATGCGAATCTCTGCGACTTTTACGCAGTACATTCAGTTGCGTTCATATGTCTAGACACTACAATTATCCTATGACACAAAACCCCAGAAGGGATAAAAGTATTCCAGGCGGTTAGATTGAATGCTGCTTTAGAAAGCCATTTAATAAGTAGAGAACAGTGCACGTTTTTTTGGGCGAAGACACGACATCAATGGGAAAAGAAAATACAAGTACATTAAACCAAATTCTAGCCATGTTATTTTAACACGCAAAACTGTAAATGGTTTAGATAGACAGATAGATAGATAGATAGATAGATAGATAGATAGATAGATAGATAGATAGATAGATAGATAGATAGATAGATAGATAGGTAGGTAGGTAGGTAAGTAAGTAGGTAGAGAGATGCCTTATTGTCTTAAAAACTTGCAGCTGTAGGCTGAATTACAAGAGACATTACAGTCAAAGGTATACAATATAAAAGATAAAAAGTTTATTTTAAAAATACTTCTACTAACTCGCTAACTAACCACTACTAGCTATGATAATCACTTTGGGCTAAAAGCGTGACTAAAATTGAAGATTTTTTACATCGGGACGTAGACTTGCTCCAAGTCGACCTCTCGCAACCGTGTTGAGCGTGAGCGCGCAAGGTCTTTTAAAAGGCCCAACCAACCAGAAAAAAAAGTTAAAAGGACTTTGAGAAAGTCTAATCGGGACGTTGCACGAAGGTAAAACACAATCCCGGGTTTGTTCTTGGGCAGTAATTTACTGTGTTTTTGGGGGGAGGGGAGAGGTTAGGTAGTCAGCAGAGGGTGCCTGGGGTTACTTACGAGTTCATTGAAAAGCTTTGTTGAAATATCTTTTCGCCTGTCTATTCAATGGAGTTGGCAAACTTGAATAATCCAGGGCCTGGTTGTAGGTCATACCGGGGTAGAAATTCGCAACGCTCGTCAGGTCCTTGGTCTCTGAGGTAATCCGGGAGGGCGCGATGGAACACAGGACATGCGTATTCGAGGGTGGACCCCAGAGGTCTCAGCAGTTGTTTGTGGAGTTCAATCGTCCTGGTGTAACTCCTTCAGAAAAAAACCTGTAGATGACGCTGACTGAGGTTTCGACAACCTCAGCGGAAGTCATCAGCAAAATAGGGTGATTTAGTATAGGTCGTCACATGTCTGTTCAACGCTATGATTGGTTGTTTAAGCCGTGATTACGGTAAAAACGAAAAGAATGACTCTGATGATTACTTCCGCTCAGGTTTTCGAAACGTCAGTCAGCGTCATCTACATTTGTGGGAATAGTTTCTAAAGAAACTGGTGCTGGATAAATCAAACGAGTTGATTATTATACCACCGTAAGGTAAATGGGAGGTGCTGACGTTTCGAGCGTTAGCCCTTCGTCGAAACGTCAGCACCTCCCATTTACCTTACGTTGGTATAAATTACTTAATCAACTCGTTTGATTTATCCAGTTTCTTGTCATCTACAACAGTTCTTTTCAGAACAACTTACACCCGGAAGATCGAAATCGAACTCCACTTTGACACGCCTCAGTTAAGTCTACTCATGCTGTACAAATGGCATATTTTATTGGTTTAACAAAGCAAATCTCTTACTCAGTACGAACAGAAACGGAAGTTCTTTTTTACGGCCAGTCGGACTAATATGGCAACAAACCCGAGCATTGATGCAATGACCACCAGTTTGCCGATTTTTTGTAAGCGCTTTTCACGTAATTCATCTGTTGTGTAGTGGTTCAGTCCTGCGGAAAGATGAAACATCATGAACATCATTTCACAACCCTTTCACCGTTTTGCCATTCATATCCTAATAGTGTGCAAGAGGTTTGTCGCATGAACTCACTTTGATTGCCTTGCTTCCACGCCGAGTCTCCTATAGCCCGGGGGGGACTCCCATATGGTGTGGACGGGGATTCTCGTCGGAAATTTTGAATTTAACCCCTAAAAGAGACCAGTTTATAAAAACAGACAAATATAAAGTACAGTGACTTTTTTGTTATTTCTTCGCGTGCAACCCTTAACGAGACCTTGACGGCTAAAAATAATGATATTTTGCCCAGAACACCCTAAGCGAGACCAAAATCCGAAATTTACACCCCTAAGTGAGACGACGTGCATCGCCGTCCATTCCATATGGGAGTCCCCCCGGGTCCTATAGGTCAGTGACAGAACGTCCGGACTAGTAGTCGGAAGATCGTAGGTTCGAGTCCAAGTGAGAGAACTCGGACTTGCCAACAAAGGATTTTTCCGAGTTTGCCCGTGAATGTGCTAACTAAATACATCTTTCACAAATTCTCCAGGCTCAAAGTATACCATGTTCACTATTTCATCATGATCAATGTTCTTTAAAATAATTTTCCGAGATAAAAGAAACGTTACTGTTGATGCTGTTTCTGTTGGCCGATACTTGTTGACTAGGGATTGATTTTGAACTATTTTGCACTCATAAAACTTCAGACTTAACCCCCCCCCCCCTCTCCCCATGAGTACACCAAACAGGAAACTACGAGTTCAGACCAAAAGCACCCTTAGAATTGAACCGAAACCAAATAACCCTGCTTCGAAGAATACTTGCGCACAAATCAGGTTGGTCTGCTTATTTACAGCTCTGAGTTTCCTTTTAACCGTAAGAGTTCTTAGATCGATCAATGCAAGTATCTGGGTAACTGTGCACCTACCCCTCCCCTAAGCCAACGAGGTATAATAAGTTAAGAAGTAACCGTTAATGTAAGGTTAGGGGAGGGGTAGGTGCACAGTTGCCCAGATACTTACATTGTTCCGAGTTCTTTTCATTTGAATACTCTACAAAAATGGAGCAATGTAAGTATCTTAGCAACTGTGCACCTACCCCTCCCCTAACCTAACAAGTAAGCATTAATGTTGGGTTAGGAGAGGGGTAGGTGCGCAGTTAACATTGATCTTCAAAAATCTTATTTTCATCGCACTAGCGTATTGTGTTTTTACTGTACACTGTTGCGTTTACTCGCTTATAAACTGCTAACCTTCTGTGTCGTTTATCTTCTCAAAGAAAACAAAATCAGAGATGAGGTCGATCATTTTCTGTATCTTTTCTATATGTTTATCCACATACCAGAAGTATTTATTTTTCTGAGGACAAGACAAAAAGATGTGAGTGAATCGTTTTAGCTCCTGTAAGGCGTTTCTACGGTGGTCCATTGGTGAGAAGGCAAATAGGACATTCTCAGCAAAACTCAGTCAACTCAAGGCTTCACCAAGTGAACTCGCGTCAAAACACTGTGAATTCACGGTAAAACAACCAACTCGCAGCACCAAACAGTGAACTCAACAGTCACTGACTGCTAAACACATTCATCGCACGGACGGCCATACAATTCCGTGGTCATAGACCTTTGGTTATAGAATTCTGCAAGAAAAGGTTGTTCTTTCTTGTTTGTCAAAGAGTTCTAAATTCCCAACTCACCACTGTGAAGAGAATGTTTCCTAGACGATCTCTGATCACTCCTATGTAACCATCTGGGTGGTCTTGAAGTCCTTCAACGGATATATGGAAAGAAAAGATTCAAGAAAGTTGAGCTCTTTTTCGGGACCTATGATCCTGCCAGAACTCTTCATCAACAGACGGCTTAGAATCGGATTACTATATGCATTTAGTATAAATCTACTAGCGTTCTATCACAAATGCCGCGCTCTGATTGGCTAAGCTACCCACTATCTATTCTGTGATAGATAGTGAGTAGCGTAATGGCGGCCGCTTCTTCACGTTTTCGAAGTGTCCGTGAAGAAGATTTAGACAGTTTACTGGTCGAGGCTGTTCCAGAAAAGACAAAGTTTTGAACGACTAGTAGATTTATTTATTCGCTCTCGATTTCTATGCGTGATAGTTGACTCGGGCTGCGCCCTCGTCAACTATCACGCGATAGAAATCTCAAGCTCATAATCTAATTGTTTAGTATATTATTTTTAATGTTGTATTTAGTGTAATCAGTGTTGTAGTTAAAAGCAAGCATCACTGGAATGGACAGCTTTACAAAAATTAAACTAATGAGTGTGGCTGAGTGTTTTACAACTCAATCAAAGATTGCATCACATTGGCTATTGAGTATTGACCAAGCACAGCCAGTGAGATTAAGATGGCGAGTTTTCAGTGAAATTTCTGTGAAGTCAAGAACGCAGTCTCATGCATACTGAAAAATGCGACTGCATCTCGAGTTCGTGATAAGGAAAACGGAACAAGACTAACTTTAGAACAAGTTTGGACATCCCGCTGCGCCTCGTGAGTCGAAAACATTTTGACCACTGTGATGACGCGTACTCGTTGTCGATAAGAGCACATACAACGCTAAACCACATTCGATATGTTAAGTACCACCCTGAGTACAGTAATTTTCTGTCATTCAGTACCAAGAACGATCACACTACATGGTTTTATCACTGACACCACTAAGAAACGATTATCGGAATGTGTTGTTCAGTAGCTCTTTAGTTTCTGGTAAAAATAAATAATATAATCCCCCCCTGATACACATGTCACGTCTGAGCACGTCTGCCGGGTAGTAATAATTTACTCACTGAGCAATTTGCTGTTTCGGTTTCGTACTGACACGTTTTCTTACCTGGGCCCTCAGCGGGAAAAATAACAAAGAGTGAGAGGCAAAAAAGACTGCTCCAAATTACGGTAGTGTACATCCTTCCACTTTCTTAGTACATAGAAAGAACGCCGTTTAAATGGGACTGACACAACACATCTCAACGTTTAAAGCTTACGCGTCATAGCATACAGCGCGCGCGATTTGTTAGGTTTCCTAGTTCGGTGATGCGCAACTTATGTAGGATTTAAAAAATCCCATCGTCTTTCAACTGCTATACAGTTATTTTGATTACTTTTTCTTTTTTCCGTTGAACTACAATACAGAGATCCGAAAACAAAGAAAGAAACTTTTCTACAACTAGTACAACTGTCAGTACAACTCTGTTCATAAGTATGAGGCCGCAATATTTCGTACTGAGGTTGCTGCCATGAACTGAAAAAAGATGGAAACTAGTTTCCACCTTCCTTCGCATGCTAATGCGACGTGGCAAGAATCTTGGTAAGCCGGTTTGACGTCAGCCATCACAACTTTATGACTGAGTATCACTGAGGACTAATAGGAAAAAGATGAATTATCAAGACTTTATAATACAAAGTGAAGATCGTGATGGTGTTAGATTTAGTTGGAATGTTTGGCCTTCCAGCCGTCTCGAAGCCACGCGAATGGTAAGCGATACAACAAATGTTGTGGTTCGATGTACTCTAGTCTTTGCATGTGGACTGGAGATTATCTAATACGCAGGTAATCCATCGCTTTGTCATCCTACTAGGTTGTTCCTGTCGGCTGTATGTACACGCCACTGAGGGAAAAGCCAGATATGCCTCCGATTTGCTATGATCCCGTTCTGTGTACTCGGAATAGCTGCAGAGCTGTTTTGAATCCATACTGGTAAGTTGATGGGAAGTTGACCAAACCTCGACAAATTCCTCCTTTTCAAGGTTTGTATGATTTTTTATGGAATAATATCTCTTTCTCGACAGCCAAGTGGACTATCGATCCAAAGTGTGGCACTGCAATTTCTGTTTTCAACGAAATGCGGTATGGGGGTAAACCCTTCTGAATTTACTTGTAGTGTAATTCTTTGCAATGCATCTATTTATAATGTACATACTCAAGTAGTTTTTTCACAGATGAGCTTATAAGTATAGCCGTCATTTCTCAGAAAGTTCAACCCAACTGAATTCTGCTTCTTAAGAGACAAAAAAGTCAAATATTATAAAATTATGTTCAAAATTATGTGATATTATCAGAAAAATATGAGGCAGGTTGTACAGTATACAAAATTGTTTCCTTGGTTTTAAATGGCTAGACAAATAAATAGACAATTATATTCTGTAAACAGTCCTAAGAAAATATGCACACACTGATTGGTTAGAATTCCTGTTTGTATAACTTGATAGAAACGCAGAACTAGCACGAGCTGCTGACGTTATGATGACGCAAGCAAAGAGAATTTACATTTTGGTAATCAAAGTTAACAAGTTGTTTTCCTTTTTTGTCGCGGTGTTTTCTAAGAGAAATAGAGGACATGTTTTCCGTGTTTCTATCAAGTTATAGAAACACTCGTGAAAGTTTGGGAGAACTTGAAAAAGCTGTGGAAACACTGTCCTGCGGCTTGTGTTCCCACAGCATTTCTCGTTCTCCCAAACTTCTACTATATAGCTCGATAGAAACGTGGCACATGTTTTCTATTCTTAAATAAAGAATAGAAGATAGCCATGCTGCAGCTGTCCTGTTTCTTTATTTTGATTTCTATTTTGCTGATTTCTTTGAGAGTCTAAAGGAAAATACATATAAATCCAATTATCAATTTCATTTAACAGTCAAGAGGACAATTAGATTGAACCATTTAATTTCATGAAACTCTCACAGGGGTGAAGTTTTTGTTTTTGTTACCATTTCAAGTAGTTTGAAGATGACCAATGCACACTGTAGTACAATGCTATTGTGCTGAACATATTTTGTATTGACAGTTTCCTCCACAGTACTCTGGTATTTCTGAACAGCAGCAACCAGCAGAGTTGATCCCACAGTTTTCCACAATAGAATACACCTTACAGGTAAAAATAAACTTAAGAATTCTCTGAAAGCAGAATAATGATTATCATGCTTAGTCACTATACTCATGCTAAGCAGTTAAATATCAAGGACTTGCAACTGAAACTTCTTAGTCAAAAAAAGGCAAAATGGAACTTGACCAATATGCAGCCATCTTGATCTCATGCTTGGTCAATAACACGTATTAGTATATACTAAAACAGTGGATAGCGTTGAAGGTGCGCTCTGATTGGCTAGTCAAACTCCGAATATCCTGTGCTATTTACCTCCGAGCAACTTGCGAATTTTTCGCTCTGCCGCGCGAACATGGCGGCCCGGTTTGTATGTTTGACAAGCGAAGAAATCATCCAAATTAACAACGAAGCATTCCATGGAAACTCCAAGAAAGCGATTAAATTTGGCTTGGCCGTGTTCAGAGGTAATGGCTTATGTTTTTAACCCGGAGTTTAGCGGTAAAAAGCAACGAGAAAGGTTTTGTTTACAAATGCAAATTAATCTTGCATAACCAAATTTGATGTCGCTTGTTTACTTGAGAACCAAAGTTGAATTATATTTTTTACAGAATGCTTTCAAATACAGAAAGGGTTTGCAATTCCATTTAATGAAATGTCGCCACTAGAACTAAACAAAATTTTTTCTCTCAGCGAGAAAACGAGACGTACGGCAGTAATTACAACAAAAAATCCCTAACGGTGATCGGCGCTGCGTTGGATTGTCATTTGAGAAGTCCTCCATTTTCCAAGCCCTTTTCTCTTTTTTGTGTACACTTATCTCACTGTTTTAGTATATACTAAAACAACTATTCAGCTCAGTGTCGGTGGCTATTGCTGTATATTTACCTCGCCGCTTCGCGGCTCGGTAAATATCCAGCACTAGCCACCTCCACTTCGGTGAATAGTTGTTAATTATTATATGGCTACAATAGCCATATAATAATATGTGTCAATCTCAGACCTCGGCCTTGACATATTGACCTCGCTATTGTTCGATCAATACATCAAGGCCTCAGTCCGAGGTTTCACTGTAATGACCTCACTCTTGGTTAATAAGTAGTATTTAAAATTTTACTATATAACTGGATCAGTGAGCAGGCAAATGAGGCAAATCCTGAGTTCTGATTGGCTATTCAAGAAATCCCCAGAAGGCAAGATAAATTATGGCTGTATATAATAAATCCTGTCTTGACCAGGCTTGTTCTGTCAAGATGGCTGGATATTGACCTCATTCTTTTTTCAGACAATTTTATTGTCTAAGAAACAAAAAAGAACTCAGCCTACAGTATATGGAACCATTTGGAACTCATGCTTGGTCAATAATGTATATGTACAAGACAGAAAATTTAACAAATTGGGGTAATCAAGTGGTGGTATAAATATTGCTTTATCAACTTGTTTTCAACTACTCTGGAGCTAATGAGTATTGTCTTTTCAAGCCAGTCAAGCCAAGTTGTTTGTGCTGTGCCATATGTGATGTTTGTTTACTTCAGATTGCTTGTTTTCTGGTTTCTTGTAACGAAGCACAGGAATGGGATACATTTTTTTTTTCCTGAAAAAATAGTTATTCAACTGAGCTGACTCCTAGCTCAGCCCTGCTTTCATATCTCAGGTTGAATGAAATCTACATGCAGTGGATTCAAATGTTTTGATTTTTTGAGTGTCACAATAACGGACTCAAAAGTGGTTGGTCATAAAGATCTGTTTCTTAAAAGAGTCCAATACAAATATGTTTTACGTTGCTGTTCCAAGACTGAATGTTTCAAGCAGATGCCTAATCATGCCTGGTATTTTTGAAAGCAAGAAATTTCCTCTGGAAGCATGCATTTCCTCTGGCCAGTTCATGGTGCTACAAATACAACAAAATGGCAGCCTGAGGTCGATGTTTGGCAACCATTTCACAAGTCTTTCAATTGTCTTTTTCAGCATTTATATGACTAATTTTAGAGCATCAGGATAAAACATTAAACAGTGACGACAAACTGTTAGACCTTTGGGACAAACCATTGGACCATTAAGAAAAACCATTAGACAGGCTGTTAGATCATTAGGACACAACGTTAAAGCATTAGGACAAGCCGTTAGACCATTAGGAGAAACTGTTAGACCGTTAGGACAAAATGTTAGAACAGTCATGAAAACCGTTAAGTATCCATTAACTATCTGTTAGTTTTTAGCTGTTAAATGGCTAAGTGTTAGTGTATGTTTTCTCATGGAAGGTGACAAATGGGAATTTTTTTCAGCGTGCTACCTCAGGCCCCTTGATTTATCTTATTGTGCTGGATACCTGCTTGGATGAAGAGGATTTCCAAGCTGTCAAGGTACAGTAACTGGCTTGACAGAGCATTTATCCACAGACCAGACTTGTAACGTCATCGTCTGACAAACACTATTCACTTGACTCTGAAGATGACTTTGGCTCAGGTTGTCGAAACGTCAGTCACCAACAACAGTTCTTTTCAGAACTACCCTCACCTGGACGATCAAACTATACGAACTATTTATCCACATTGTTTGATGCGTCTAAGAGCTGCAAAATATAACATGCATGTTCTTGTCTGTTTTTCATGGGAGAAGCTACTTGTAACCAAAGAACCCTGCAAAGCAATACTTGTTAAAATATTAATGGTTTTAACCAGGAGTTTCAGGACCTGTACATGTAGTTCTTTGTCCGTGTTAATCATATCTTGATTTTGATGGACATTTTGATGATGACTTCTGTCTGCCCAGGTTGTCGAAATATCAGTAAAGTCAACAACATCAGTAGCTCCTTTCAGAACTACATACACCAAGATGATCAAACATGACAAACATGTATCATAAAAGTCCATCTACATGTATAAGCTGCACCCCCAATTTGTAAGCTCAAAATTTGGAAAAAAAAAATTAGAAGACAATGAACAAGTCAACAATAATTTTGCAGTTATATAACACTGCCATATCAGTTGTCATGGACTTTCACTTGAATTTTGTGTACTGTAGGTATGGAAATGTTTGCTTTAACACTTTCCTTTCTGTTTGAGTTTACATACACGGTATCTTAAGATCATAACTTTCTTTTGGTTCAATTTTTAAGGATTAACACTTTAAAATTCTCTGTTAAGAAACCTGACCGTACAAGAGTAAACAAATGCTTAGTAAACAAGCTTTTTTGTGGTTCGCTATGTTTACATTTTGATTGTTTGCTGTGAATACTTCACTGAATGAGGTGAAATAAGAGTAGCCTTATCATTCACTTCCATGACACAGGAAACAGTAGGTTATATAGCTGAATATAAAAAAAATACATACAGCAGTGTAATTGTGTGAGCATATGTAACTGGTGTCGCATTCTGATTCCAAATAAGAGCCCCAATCTCAGTTGGTGCAGGAGAAAAGCCTCACCTGTTATTTTTGATGAAAATTCTGGCTAAAAAGGTGCGGCTTATACATAGACTTTTACAGTACATATGCTTGTGAAGTGAAAGGCTAAAACATTCATCTATTATCTATACATGTTTTTGAAATATAATTTTTTCATGAAGTTGATATAGGCTTTAAGAGATAGTATTTCTGTCTATTGAATATGTTTTTTGTTTTGCTTCAAAGGAATCTCTTCAGATGTCCCTAAGCCTTATGCCTCCAAATGCTTTGGTTGGACTCATTACTTTTGGCAAAATGGTAAGAAACAATCTGCATTGCTGGCCAAATTTGTTGGTAAACTTCTGGTGATGATACTCACAATGTACTCTTAACCAGGGTTGTCAAAAAGTTTTAATATAAGCGGCTAAAATATGAAAAGTAACTGTCTAGATGATCAAGCACCAAAGGAGAGTCTGGGGGCATGCCAAGTAGACTAACTGGCTGATATGAGGAAGGCTACATTTGACAACCCAACTGATACTGAACGCGATACGCTTCTTCCACAACAACAGCCAATCAGTATCTTTAATTAGTGATTCCGATGCCCTATATTTGAGCATAAACTCAAGATTCCAACGGTGGGGGTGTGTGTGTGTGGGGGGGGGGGGGGTGCAAGGTGAAAATAAAAAATGAATGTCGCATTAAAAAGTTCTCACATTTTAACTTTGAGCAATAGTGCTTTTGCTCTTACCATGTCTCAGTGGCATGGACCTCGTCCATGACTAAAAATTCTGCAGTTTTTAGTTGGCCAGAGATAAGCTGCTCTCTTCAACCATTCCCATAGCCAATATTCAGTGCTTCCGAAGATTATTTCGTGTTCATGAAGTAGGTTTTCTAGACTCAGTTCCTCAAGTGTAGCTATGACTATTCCTTTGGCCTACAGTCACTCCACTTGCTGTTTTCTTATAAGCTCGAGCAGACTCATGTCTTCCTCTCGCCTGCCTTTGAGAGCCAGTAGGTCGAATATAGCTTTGGAAGAAGCTGATAATTATATCAGGCTCTTTCCGTATTCTGTTGGAAGCACCCCTAACACATCTCTATGATCTACAACAAGACATCGAAGGCAGGTTTTTTGCTCGGTCTTGAGTTCATAACCAGGGAAAAACAGCATGGCAGATGCAAGGGCACTTTCGAACTCCCTCTCGTTCGTTATTGATAAAGAAGAGACTTGAATATTTCAGAAAAATATGTTCTTGATGTCAACTAATGATCTATGGCACCTGTCATAACTCACCAGATTGAAGCACTGGTTGGTTTAACATCTGGTGTGAGTCACATGCCATTTCCTTTTGTCGTTTGACCAATCAGCATAACATCAGATTCTGGACGTTGAACATGAGCCAATCAATGGTTTTGTGTCAGGCCCTCTTCCCTTTCCCGTCTCCCCAGTCCCCCCTCTCCTTCCCCCCTTGGAGGGCCTGATACTCAGGTTACCCCCTTATATATTATATATTACCATCCCCAGGGGTACCCCTGTTGTAAGGCAAACAAAATTGTTTAGGGGACAGGGGAGAAAGGGCTGGGATTTTAATCAACAGTAGCAAGTAATGCTACAATGACTGTATGACATTAGTATTATGGACTATGCTGCCAGTGTATTCTAGCTGCAGTTGTGGGCATAAGAGACAGTAAATTTTCCAGTGGTCCATGTTGGTTTGCAATGTTGCAACTTGGTTCAAAGCGCAACCCATGCTGATTGGGTAAATGTATTGATGGCTCTCCCTGTTGTTTCTTAAGGTCCATGTACATGAGCTAGGGTGTGAAGGCTGCTCAAAAAGCTATGTCTTCAGAGGATCAAAGGACCTCAATGCTAAGCAAGTTCAGGTATGTGATAATTCTTTTATTTTTTAACCACAGAAAGTGATAAACAAGTTACTGACAAGTTGTTTAGCTTAGAGTGACAGCCATACTGCAGTATCTCAGTGTAACTTGCTTTTAAAGGTAGTATAATAACTTCAAAATCAATATTTAACATGAGGTAAATTTTTTGGACTGCCATTCGTATAAGTTTTTTTTTTTTGGACATGCACTCAGTTCTTGGCAGTAAAGAAAATTCACTGTCCTTGCAGTTTCATTCACATTTATGGTAGTTGTGTTTTTACTTGTCATATCAATAAGCTACATACATGTACAACAAAAACATGTTTTTTACCAAAATGACTTTTTATAAATCCATTTTGTTTTTGATTCTTGTTGAGAAATCAAGTACAGTGTATTGGTTAAATCTCTAATTTTGACTTTTATTGCACCGCAGGATATGCTTGGTCTAGGAGGCAGTAATCGGGCACAGCAGCCTCAGATGAGAGGAGGTCCCATGGCACCCCAACAGCAACACAATGAAATGTTCAACAGGTAAATACATGTATATTGAGTTATGTGTTGCTTCTTTAAATGTTATTAAAATGCATAATCTTGCCCCAAATAAAGGCTCTTTTATTGCTTGCGGGGTGGAAGGAGTCAAAAGGAATATACAGATGCTTGTTACGTGGCTTCTGATAAGTGGAAAATTGCAGAATGCTAAAATTAGTATTTTTGTAAAGAAACAAATCCAGAAAAGAGCTATTTAAATCTCACATGGCAATGTTTGAAAAAATAAAAATTTGCAACAATGATGTCCATTGAGGTGTTTTAAATACCTTTTCAGTTAATATTTTGAATTTTGCCATATTCAATTGTCAATAATTTTGTTGTAAAAGTGTAGATTTGCTATAAAGGAACTACAAGATGATATGCATCCTTAATCTTGCCATGCATACCCTAATTTTGCTTTTATTAATGATTCTTGTATTCCACTATTAACGAATGATTTTAAAATTACATGTTATGAACTTTCTTTGAGTTTCAACTTTATCTGGCACTAATGTACTAATTGGGGACACTGCAAACCACCAATCAAATCAAATCATATTAAATGAAATCAAATCAAATCGCATGTACAGTATTATCCTCTGTAGGAATCTTATTATGACATTGTCATGATTTACATGTGCATGACATGGATACCATGACTGCTTCACTTCTGATTATTAATTATTTTTCATATGTACTGTACACCAGATTCCTCCAGCCAGTACACAAGTGTGACATGAGCCTGACAGACCTTCTCGGAGAGCTACAACGTGATCCATGGCCCGTTGCCACTGGAAAGCGGCCCTTGAGATCCACTGGGGTGGCCCTCTCAATTGCTGTTGGTCTCTTAGAGGTGTATTTGGTTTTCTGTTTTATATTTCCCTTGTGTTTAATACACTAATCTTACTGTATAAATTACAGTATTATGGTAACTTATTACATTGTACATGGGGCTGTCACTCTCCAAGCCAAAAAAGGACTTGGTGAATACTCATGTAGATATCTCTAGGAGTCCTTCATGGCTGATGTAGTTGCTGTATAGACTTTTTCATTTATCTCACGGCAATTGAAACATTTTTATAGTGGTATGAATTTTCTCTACATGTATCAAGCAAGTTAAGTTGCACCTTTTCCTCAAAACATGGTCTGGATTATTCTTGATACACTGTATTAACGTTAAGACAACCTCAGATAAGGATTGGATAGCGCAATACTGACAGTACAAGTATTTTTTAAGGCAAAAATATATTGTTTTGGTAGATAGAAACATAATAAATATATAATTTAATAGTGTTTTGTCCGGGTTGTCATTACATGCAAGTAGTGGCTGCTGGTGATATTTCCCAGCTGAGAAGAAGGTGATCACTGGCTGAATTTTAGCCATTGTTTGACGTATGACAGTGACCAAAGTCTGTCTATATCTATTGTCAGCCAGATGAATTGCCACTTCAATTTTTCAGCCAATTTTCTTAACTACAACTCTTTATGTGTGGTTTAATTTTTTTAGTGTACATATCCCAACACTGGAGGGAGAATCATGCTGTTTATGGGTGGACCAGGGACACAGGTATTTTTACATGTATTATATCGCTACATAATATATTATATTGTTACATGTATTATATTGTTACTTTTACTGTAATTTGTACTAAGGATTGTTTAGTTTCCTAATCAATTACATGTACAAAATGTTTTTGCCCCTTTTCATTCCTGGTCCACATTTTCACCACTAGAGGCTTACTGTAATGTGTAAATTTCTTCATTTGTAGCATTAAAACAGGTCTAGAAGAGTTGCTACTAAATTGGATGTATGTGTATAATAAATGCATGTAGATTTAATTATCATCTTTCAAAAGTTTCTTGTCCTGTGTCTATGTAAAGTGCCTGGATGCAATCTAATGCAGCAGAAGAAATGCACTGGAGTAATTATGATAATCATTAGTATTATTAGTATATACCAACTCAGCAATCTTGGCATTTTCAGCAATCTGATTGGCTCTCCACCTCTGGATATTCCACAGTATCCACCTCCTAGGAGGTGAATAATTTTGAGGTTTCTGGGTAATCCTTGTGCCAGTGAATTTTGGTTGAAGAAAAAACAAATTGGCATCCAAGCTGGCAAAGTAATAGGGTCACCATTGATTCTTGCTTTACAGTTTTTTCAGAGAGGTTTTACCAGGGAAATTAAGTAAAAAACTGGCACTGTGAAACATTGACCAGGGCAGGACCAAACAGTAGCACAAATGAACGACATGTGCAAAATAAAGTCCAGAAAGTCTCTCTATTGTGCAAATTACATGTATGCTTTGACAGTTAAATTTTTTCACCTGTTGTGTTTTCCCTTGTGTCGTTGTCGTGTTTGCTTAAGCTCCCTACTGAGGTTGCTTCAGAGTATTTACAGCTCGATAAATAGTCTACCACTATTTACCTCGATTTCTGAGAATAGTTGTTAGTTATCATTAAGTTTTCATCACAGTTATGATAATAATGTACGTGTAGATGTATATAGCTGCAGAATACAGCTGTTCTGGGGAGCTAACTAGAAAACCTAACGGTTCATTTAGCTCCCCAGCTCGCATTCATTCTAAACCGCATTTGTAATATCTTTGACTGCCTTAACAAGAGTGTAAAAAATCCAGTGTCAGTACATTTATATGAGCTAAATAAAACATTTATTATTATTATTATTATTATTATTATTATTATTATTATTATTATTATTATTCTGGCCTTTACAAATAATAATAATAATAATGAACTTTATTTAAGTGTCAACTGTATTTAGCACTGACATACTAATTGGGGACACTGTAAAGTACAAATCAAATCATATTTAACTAAATTTAATCAAATCAAATCAAACGTTGGTTTTTGTGGAGAGGGGAAAACTGGAGTACCCGGAGAAAAGCCTCTCGGAGCGGAGTAGAGAACCAACAAATGCAGCCAGGGCTGAGAATCGAACCCTGCTCCCCAATACTGGACCAACCCTGCTCCCCAAATACTGTATCTTGTAAGTATTTCTTACTAGGCTTGTTGGAATGGCTGCATTTCAACCATTGAATCTCTTACTCTTTGCAGAAACTACACTGTAGCACAATGAGAAACATGGACATCACATGCAGTATTTATAATACTAAACATACTGTAATGTTAATCCTTCTTTACCAGGGTCCAGGGATGGTTGTTGACCATGAGTTGAAGAACCCCATGAGATCACATCATGACTTAGAGAAGGACAGTGCAAGTTATGTCAGGAAAGCTATGAAGGTACTGTCGCATATCAGAAACCTAGGAAACTTGAAACATGTTAGTGCCTCTAAATGTCCTGAACCACAGCTTGTTCGCATTCCATCTACCAACTACAATATTTGGAAGACATTATAATTAACAATTATTCGCCGAAGGCGAAGTGATTATCGCTGAATATTCGCCGATAATCACTGAGCGGGAGGCGAATAATTATTGTTTTAGTATAAATACACAGGCGATAATTTCAAAAAAAGGAAATAAAAAACATTGTACAACACGGAAAAACTTTATTTCATCAAAAGCGTGCGAACGACTGGCGGCCATTTTGTTCGTCGAGGTGATTAGCGGCGGATAATCTGAGATAGCGAATCAATCAGAGCGCGCAATTTTTTATAATCACCTGAGTATTTATACGAAGGCTAATTAACCAGTCAGAATGGCTTCAGTAGTGTGACCTACTTACCGGCAGTGCTGTCAATAAGACCTGGCGTTAATGTGCTTATGAAAAAGTAATTTAAAGGAACTTTAGTCAACTCTGCGGGGTACTAACATCAGGTAGCCACCTGCTTCCATTCTTATTGAAAGCACTGACCGGAAAATGTGCACCTGTGCTCAAAACATGGTGCATACGTCGTTGTTGCAAATGCAAGTTGTTTACGACGCGCCAGGGAAGCAGGACAGTGCCAACGAGCTAGGAGACTGGGGAAAGCAGTTTCCAAATATGGTACTTGAGAAGTATTGAATCTGGACAAGCTGTGAACGCGCGTTACACGTTTCAAGTCTTAAGGGCTTCCACGCATAGTCAGAAAATTATGTATAGCAGTTTTGCGTTTAAAATTCTTGATGTTTTACTTTGTGTCTAAGGGTTAGAGCATGGTGACATAAATCATATTATTATTATTATTATTATTATTATTGTATTATAATCTACATGTAGATATTTTGTATAATTATCAACTTAAATACTCTTGTAGCATTACGAGGGTTTATCAAAGCGTGCAGCCGAGAATGGCCACGTTGTGGACGTATTTGCTTGCCAGCTTGATCAGACAGGTCTTCATGAGATAAAGAGCTGCCCTAATGTTACCGGGTAAGTGGAGCAAACATGCGTTCCTTATATGTGTGGCGTACTTTGTACTTTATTTCTGGGAGATATCTTCTTTGCAAACATTATTGCTTAATGAATGATAATGAGTTTGAAACAAAGAAAAATAAAATTTAAACCAAGGATAAAATTGAACCAAAACATATATAAGTGCCTCCGAATGTCTTGAACCACCACTTGTCCTTATTCAATCTGCCAAGTACCATGTTTGGAAAACAATAGAACCATAATAAACCAATCAACCTGGCTGCAGTAGTGTGTGGCACGCACTGGGAAATATGTGCTTCTGCTCCAAACAAGGCTGACATGTCGTTGTTGCAAATGCAAGTTGTTTACGACACGCTGTGAAAGCGGGTCAGTGTCAACAAGCTCAAAGACTGTGACAACATGTCTTTTGGCTTTCTTCATGCACTGATAAATACTGTAATATTACACTAAAATGCCTTTACTGTTCCCATCCAATTACAAATTAGAACAAAGAGGTGATGTGATGATAATCCTGTTACCATACATTACAGCACGACAAACTGTATCTTTTGGAGGTCCGTTCTTCATTTTGCAGTATAAGGGGTTCCAATCAGTTCTGCAGAGCAGCCATTTATGCTGTGGTCCATTTTTAGAGTTTTTATTTCTAATGGGCCGTCCCTAAGTTTGCAAAATGACTGTTCTTTTCATCGCCAGGGGTTATATGGTGATGGGTGACTCGTTCAACACAGCGCTGTTCAAACAGACTTTTCAGAGGGTGTTTGCCAAAGACATGCGTGGAGAGTTCAAAATGGCTTTCGGTGCGACCTTAGAAGTGAAGGTTTGTTTAGCATCAGAAATTCCTGTGGTACAGAAATACATACATGTACAAATCTTTATGTGGGCACATTTCAGGGGCGTGCGCAACACTTTCATAAGGGAGGGGAGGGGAGGTGGGTTCTAGGTTCTTAGGCGACGACGGTTTGAATCAAAATCGGGTAAAATTATAGGAATTTTGTTTATAAACACGGAATAAACTGTCGGACAATTTGTAAATATGTTTCCCTACTGATTTGGCAAATATATTCTCGTGTCAAAAAATTTGTTTGGGAGGGAGAGGGGGGTGGGGGCGTTCGGGACCCTTGGGCCCCTCCCCATAGGCACATCTTTGCATGGACAGTACAAGGTGCCGTTTAGTTTTAAGTGAAGTATAATGTAAAGTAATTTTTTCCACAGTAGGATTTAAGTGGTGCTGACGTTTCAAGCGTTGGCCCAGCGTCACGCTTCAGTTGCCTGCCTCGTTCACTCTGGCGGGAGCCTTGCTCTGGCGAAGGGCAATCAATCAATCAATCAATTTATTTATTTATTGTCGATAACCTAGGGAGTGGTCGCCCAATCTCCTGATATATGAATTACGACTGCTTAACTACAAGAGCCTTACCACAGCACCAGATTATATATCCCCTACAATGCGGGAATGGGCAATGCCGGAAACGTGAGCACCCTTCAAGTCTTACAATGGTACAAATTACTTTATCGTTTGATAAACTATTTTTTGAGTGTATCAAAGTAGACATATGACTACAAAGCATTTTGTTATACAGCTGACGTTTTTCCCGCTACAGCGCGCCCATTCATTGGTTAGTTTATGGTCACATGATATCTAATAATGAAACTGTTTACCGCCAAATGCCATGAGCGGGCAGCATTGCGAAAACTATCGCTTTAAACGGAAAACAGTTCACTGTTACCCACGAAATGTTGACCGCTGTTACACGTGATCAGAGAGTTTTTGTTTTGCTATATAACAAATCACTTTAAGGCTAGTGCCTTGAACAACAGTTAATTAGGAATCTCAATGTTTCCCTCTATTTCTTCTCGGGAAACATTGAGATTCTCGGGAAACAAAATTTACTGTTCCCATCGGGACCAGTAATTAAGTTTTCATTGTGTACAATGTACACGTGCCTGTATTCCTTCTTACATGTATGTGCTCTGCTTGTTACCTCTGTATTTTTAGACGTCAAGAGAGTTGAGAGTGTCTGGTGCTATTGGACCTTGTGTATCTTTGGACAGAAAGGGACCAAATGTCTCAGAAACAGTAAGAAAATAATTAATCAATGTTTTTATTTTCAGTCTGCAACAGTCGCATTCAAGTTATTTATCCGTACAAAATCGAGTACATGTATATGCAGCTGTCGTGATTGGGTCACTGGATGACCAATGTACCCCCCAGAAGTATTGAAGCATTTGTTGTGCGTAGACTGCAAGAAAGTCCATCGCGTCACTCGCAGTTGATACGCTTACGACACTCACGTTCAGCGTGTGCGCACGGTAAACCTTGCATAATTGATAAAACTTTATTAAATGAGACGAAAAATCTACCTAATAGTCTAAACCTTCGAAATGGCAGATGCTACAATGCCCAGGGTTGTCGCTAAGCGCCGGTTGCCGGCGAAATTCGCCGGGTGACAAAGGCAATGGGTGGTTGAATTTTGTCATCGTTCCACTTACGGCAATGACTAAAGGTTACCTAAATCTATTGTCATTCGGCTAAATGGCGACCTCAACCGGCAGCCAATTTTCTTAGCTAAAACCCTGAATGCGTTTGGAAATACTAATACAAATTTCTATCCATTAAAACACTGTCAGTCTGGAATGCTACTTGAGTATAGCAAAACAAGTTGCTTGTAGATGTACTGTAGCCTAGTGCTATTAAACAGAACCCTTCATTATCTAACCATTTTGTTACAATTTTAAATACAGTCTCTAAGTACAATAGATTTGTAGTAGTCTCGGTAACGCACATTTAAACCACCGTCACTTGTTTTTATTCAGGAAATAGGACTTGGAGGAACCTGCGCATGGAAGTTGTGCGGATTGGAAGCCCAGACAACACTAGCAATATTCTTTGAAATTGTAAACCAGGTAAAACTTGTAACATGTGTAGCACAGCTACATCTTTTTATGTAGTGTGTACAGTGTTGTCAGCACAGCTACACCTTTTTAGGTAGTGTGTACAGTGTTGTCAGCACAGCCACATCTTTTAACGTAGTGTGTACAGTGTTATCAGCACAGCTACATCTTTTTATGTTGTCACAGGAATATGCACTGTTATATGTCCGAGGACGTTAATTGTTCCGAGAAGCGAAGTTGAACGAAAACTGAGAGCTGTGAGGAACAGAGAACCTCCTCGGACAAGAAATGTAGACATTTTTCCAAGACAAAGAGAAGTGATCGTTTTTATAAACCTTCAAACAACGGTTTTTTTTGTTTGTTTGTTTTTGCGGTTTTTTTACTCGAATTGCCACCGCACGTTCTCTGCATTCAGCTAACCGCTAAAAATGCTTTTGTGACCTTTAGAAGATTTTTGACAGGGATGTATTTTATGTCCTTAACACCAAGTGTTGTAGGTCAGTTCAAGCAATCAAGGAAATAATTATCAGTAAGCCAACTCATTTAAGCAAAGGAAATTATTTTTTCTTTTCTTATTTCAACCGTCGCGCGTTACATTACTGGTTGGCGTGATGTGGTGGGGCGTGACAACCCCCTGGGCTACTAACGCAGATTTTGCCCATGACTGAGTTAAGTACAATGCTAATGGCAAACTGAAGAAACCGTTTTACTTTTTTTTTCTCTGTATGTATTTTTTGTAGCATACAGCCCCTGTACCACAGGGTGGGAGAGGCTGCGTACAGTTTGTCACACAATACCAACACTCAAGTGGGCAGCGGAGAGTTAGAGTAACAACATGCGCACGAAACTGGGTAGACTCCACGAACATCCAACACATTGCTATGGGATTTGACCAAGAAGCCTCAGCGGTCATGATGAGCAGGATAGCCGTATTCAGGTAATACGCTGTCTTGCCCGCCATTTCCGTTTCTTTCCTTGGTATATAGAACCATGGCTAGACACATCGACGTCTTGTGTGACAAAGATCTTGTGAACATCGTAGGATCTTTGTTTACAAAGAACTGCGTTGTCAGCGTGCGCGATTCAGTCGCTGATGGAGCTACAGAATTATGACCTCCGAATGTTGAAAATGCATCGCATAATTAACTATCCCTAGAAAATTGAAGCCGACATGGTAAATACTTTTTTGCGTCTGGCGGGCTTAAAAACTCCAAAATTTCCAAAGAATGTGAAAACAGAGCTGAAGGTGATGATATAAATGTAAAAGCGTGTTAGCGTTTTTTTGCCAACAAGGAATTGTACCACTTTGGCTGAGATATTTGCAATCAGTACTGTTAACACCAGTGGCTTGTTCTGTGGCCAAAGCCCGGCCCAAAGAGAAAATATGGTGTAGATTTTACGGTAAAGGGAAGTGATGTCCAGCCAGTGAATTTTGTTGTTGGAATGTCAAAAAAACCTAGTCTCCAGTATTCGCAGGGGTCAAACCGTTGGCCCCGTCTCTAGGTACCAGAACAGATGACGTATCGCATTGTTTCACCATTGTGTGAAAATTATTCAAGTAACATCTTTTATATTTTCTGGCCTTGTTTTACGTCATCTGTTCTGGTACCTGGAAAAGGACCCAAACCATTGGCTGTGCTGGCTCTCAGTTGTTTTGGTGATCAGGGTGTGATTTACTCTTTCAGAGCTGAAGGTGATGATGGGCCTGACGTATTGAGGTGGCTTGATCGAATGCTTATCCGACTCTGCCAGAAGTTTGGTGAATATCACAAGGATGATCCCAACTCGTTTCGACTCACAGACAACTTTTCTCTATATCCGCAGGTATAGCAAAGTAAACAAAAAGATTGTAAGATGGCAGGGGAGCTGGCGCTTTTGGTAACTACGTGGTGTAGGCACTCACATAGTGGTTCGAGAGGTTTACCTATTAATAGAGTGGTCTGCGTTGTAAATATAGTGGCCAAGCTTTACTTCAGCAACCTCAGCTGTACTCTAGCCGCACTCATCCCAAGCCGTACTTCAGTGTCCTTTATCATCCCTGGCATTAGTTTAGTATCCTTACTATGTGAGTGCCTACACCAAGTAGTTACCGCGCTTGAGCGTCAGCCCTTCATCAGAGCGAAGGACTGAGGAACCGCTCATTTTTTTATAAGGCTGGTTAGATTCGAGTAGCACCGTTTGAAAATTGCATGACCCCCTCAGCTTGCCTATTTTTTTCACATGACCCCCGCCCCCATTCAAAAGAAATAGAAGTCGATTTCGGATTAAAACATGACAAAAGCATTGCTAAACTATTTCACGTGATCCCCCCTTTTCCCTAATTATTTTTCACATGACCACCCAAATCCCACCACCCCCCCCCCCTCCCTCGTACAAAATGAACTGTCTCTGACGCTCGAAATGTCACTTCCTTTCCAATTTAATGTTTGATAAACAATGTTTGATAAACCATTTTTTCGTGTGTCCCATTTCCCAGCGACGCAGCACCAGTTTCTTTAAAAACTACTCCTTTATAAAATGCTGCATAGCCAGTCATAAAACAGAGTTTTCCTTAGTTCAGTGCAATGTAATCCAGAATTAAACCATGTCACGCCCAAGATCCAAGACGTTATTCTCCTTATTGAGTGCCGTGCTCTTCCATTTATGTTAGTGTGGAGAATTTGATGCGACATCAATTTAGTATCCCTAATTTTAAAATTATGGTTTCAGTTCTCGTTATATAGTTACTTTACTGACGTAATATTGGTCCTGTAAAAAGTGACAGTTTGGCCACCTGTGGTAATAAAATGACAAAAGTCCCGAAGTCCTCCTATAATACAAGTATTCATGTAGTTAGTTAACGTAGAGAAGAACGTGCTATGTGGTATGGGGTATTTAACAATTATTCTCAGAAATCGAGTTGAATAGTGGCAGAATATCACTTAAGGCACTCTTCACTGAAATTGAAGAGAATAATTGTTTTAGTACATACCAATGAAGCAACCTCAGTAGGGAGCTTAGCAAACACGACGACGACGCTGAGGATAACACAACCGATGAAAAAATTTAATCGTTGAAGCGTAATTCGTACGATAACGAGACTTACCAAACTTTATTTTCACTTGCAGTTTTATTTTGTCGTTCATTTGCGCTATTAGTTGGTCCTGCCCTGGTCAACATTTCATTGGGATAGTTTTTTGCTTAATTTCCCTCGTAAAACCTCTTCGAAAAAGCTGAAAAGCGTGAATCGACGGCAGCCATATTTCGGTCGCTTGGACGCCATTTTGTTTTGTTTTTTTCCCAAAAACAAACTCACTGGGTCAAGGATTACCCAGAAGCACCAACACTAATCACCTCGGAGGAGGTGGGTAGTGTTGAATATCCCGAGGTGGAGAGCCAATCAGATTGCTTTAGATGCCAAGGTTGCTGAGTTGGTATATACTAATGTAACCTATACTCGATACTGTGACTTTTAGATTCAGCAGACCACAGTTTTGTTTGCATGTAGCTCGGACTCAACTAATCCAAACTTTTGACTCACTATTTCTGCAATATAGTATTCGTCACAACTTGCTGTAACTTCGAAATTACATGTAAATTACTTACCTAAAGTGCAGACACGGTTGGTTGCCTGCTGTTTCATTTATTACGGACAAAGTACTGTCACGTTAAAGTAAAATAAAAAATAATTTATTATTTTCGTTCTTTTTTTTTGTAGTTTATGTTCCACTTACGGCGATCACAATTCCTGCAAGTTTTTAACAACAGTCCTGACGAAACAGCTTATTATAGGTGAGCGTCCACTGCTCTGTTGTCTTGATTCTACTGGTCACTTTGCCAGTATGTATCCTTTTCTTGAATGAAGTCTTTGCCCTTTAGGTTCATTCTCATTTGTTATAACATTTTATGAAACCAGCACTTGAATGTGTGCATGGAAAACCTACCAAAAAACAGAGTTCAACGGCTAGTCACTTTGATGTGGAATGCGACTTTTTAACCGTTGATCCCAGGTATTCTCCTGGCGATAAGGTCGACTGATTGCGGTACTCTGTTATGTGGCCTAAAGTACTTGGCAAGCGAGGCGTTAAACTTTGTGGTGTCGTAAAAAGGTTTGAAAGGGGCCTTCAGACTTAATTGAGTTGCCTTGATTGAGCCTTCATTACTGTAGAGTAGTTTGTTTTGTGGTTTTTATTGTACAACAGTATATCTCTGTCACCAGCTTTGTGTTATCTTTTTGTTATCTTGTGTTCTAGACATATTCTAAACCGAGAGGACGTGACAAACTCACTGATTATGATCCAGCCGCTCTTGTACTCCTATTCTTTCCAGGGACCCCCGGAGGTAATGAAATCTGTAACTCGGTACTTTGGGAGCAACGTTCTTGATCCAATCGCTTTTAGGCTCGCATTGTTTCCAAGGACAGGCTGAACTGCTGTAGTCTGTTGCTTGTTACTCTAATAGGAACCTTATTGGTACAACTCTAACCTACTGAAATCAGTTGCGTATTGTCGAAAACCAAGCACGGAAAGACACGAAAGTGATAATACTTGCAAATAGTTAAGGCTACTGCAATCAATCATATCAATCCTTTTTGCCTTACCCAGTTAATAGTTCCTTGGGTTGGCGCTAAGCTTTTAATGTTTATTCCTTGTTTGGCTGACAAATTGTTGTAGTGATTGGTTGTTTGACCGAGAGGTTGATTGCATTTGATTAAAAAAGTAATAAGATGTGTGGTGTTCAGGTGTAAAGTTATCTAGGTTGAGTAGTTGGCTTAGTGATTAGTTGATTTATTATCAGTTGGTTGACATTGTTTTGTTAGTTATATGAATGATTGATTGGTTAATTGGCTTGTTTTGCGGGACACGGCGTGTGGGTGATTGGTTGATTTTTTGTCATTTATGTTTTAAAATATCGGTTGGGTGGTTGATTGATTAGTGTGTTCATTGGTGGGTTTATTGATAAATTGTTTGGTTGACAATCAAGACTTTGAGTATTCGATTTAATTTGTCTATCGATTGATTGTTCGTTCTTTGGTGTTTTTCAGCCGGTGTTGCTTGACTCAAGCAGTATTCTCCCTGACAGAATTCTGCTGTTGGACACATTTTTCCAAATTCTTATCTTCCATGGAGAGGTACGTGGATTTAATACTGAAAATTTGTTACTCGTTCATTTAGCGTTTCTGTGATCTGATACTATCACGTCAAAATTTACTGGACGCTTTTCCATACTTCTAGAGCGACAGCCATGATTTGTAAAGTGTTTTAAGCTACAGTTTTTCATATTTAATTTGGGTCGTTTTAATACAAAATTATTTTTTTCCAGCAATGAAAACTCAGTGGAATTAGAACATGGAATTCAACAGTAAACCTTGCCCAATTCTACCTGCTGTAAAAAAAAAAAGTTTTTGACTCAAAACAAAGGTTGAAGTCGCCTCATGTTACTCTGTTGTGATTGGTTTCTTCCAGACAATCGCTCAGTGGATGAAGGCCGGTTACCATAACGACCCACAATATGAGAGTTTTCGTCAGCTTCTCCAGGCCCCCAAAGATGACGCGGGCGAGATTCTTCAGATGCGGTTCCCAATGCCACGGTACATCCAGACGGAACATGGCGGCTCTCAGGTCAGATAACATGTCAGATAATTTGTACAGTAGGAGTTTCCAACACCTTCTAACCACAGGAGGCCCAAACACTCTGTGGGTCTCCTGTGGCACGCATTTGAAGGATTTCAGTTGTATGGATAGGTAAGACAAAATTCGTAGTTTGGAAGACCTGGCTTAAAACATCCTCTGAATAAACTTGAACTAACTAAAATCGTGGTATTTTGATGTCCATCCGTTGTAAATGGCACATGCTGGACATTCATAGATTTTAAATTGAAGTAGAGCAATTATCGCAAAGTCAAAAATGAGATTTTGGCCAGTATAGAGCCATGTTGACCTTACGTTTGGTCAATAACGCATATATATCGAGCAGCACTATTCTAAAAAGTCGAGGGAGTCAAAAAACATTGTACATCACCTTGGCACAAGTGGCACTAGTTGCATCAATAGATGCCGGTTGTCGGCTCCGCGTAAAAGTTGCACGAAACATATGGCTTTCTCGTGTTGTCATACTCTCAGCAGATAACTAGAGTGAGGGATATAAAAAATCAACGACCTGTTTCTTCGAGAAATGAAAGGGAACGAAACAGCAAACAACGCTCGGTTGAATGAACCTTATCTTTTCCTATTTTAAATACTAATGATAATGATAATGATGATAAGAATAATAACAATAGCAATAATAATAATGATAATAATAATGATTATAACAGTAACGTTAATATATAACAGCAATAATAATGACCATGATAATAACAGCAACAATAAAATAAACGCGCACTGCAACACTCACACTAATCATGGACACAGAAATATGGAGGTGTCGTGAAGGATAGAAAACCTGAGAACATTGGGAAAACCCTCGGAGCCAGGAATGAACCAAGAACAAACTTAACCCGCATGGGACCACGGGATTTGAGTCTGGGTCCCACAGGTCGGAGACGTGTGCTCTCACCTCGGCCTGAGTTCAATTTCTGTTTGACCAGTTTCTTATGCGCAAACCTTGCTTCCCTGTGGTCCTTGTATAGCCCAGTCCCTGTTTGACCTGTTTCTGGTGTTCTCGTCTGTGCAAAGCTTGCTTCCCTGTGGTCTTGGTATAGCCCAGTCTCTGTCTGACCTGTTTCTCGTGTTCTCGTCTGTGTAAACCTTGCTTCCCTGTGGTCTTGGTATAGCCCAGTCCCTGTCTGACCTGTTTCTGGTGTTCTTGTCAGTGCAAACCTTGCTTCCCTGTGGTCTTGGTATAGCCCAGTCCCTGTCTGACCTGTTTCTCGTGTTCTCGTCTGTGCAAAGCTTGCTTCCCTGTTGTCTTGGTATAGCCCAGTCCCTGTTTGATCTGTTTCTCGTGTTCTCGTCTGTGCAAAGCTTGCTTCCCTGTGGTCTTGGTATAGCCCAGTCCCTGTTTGACCTGTTTCTGGTGTTCTCGTCGGTGTAAACCTTGCTTCCCCAGAGTCTCCTTGAATGATGATTTTTATAGCGCGCTTTTTCAAATGAATATGTTCAAAGGTGCTTTACACTTCTATTTGCTGAGATCGAACGTCAGCATGTAAAAAAAACTCCTTTTTGCTCAATTCCTGTTTTTAACTAGTTTCTCTTGGTGTTCTGAAACTCCTTTGCTCGTTTCCAGGCTCGTTTCCTGTTGTCCAAGGTGAACCCGTCCCAGACCCATAACAACATGTTCGCCTGGGGCCAAGATGCCGCGGGAGCGCCTGTCCTAACTGATGACGTCAGTTTACAAGTGTTCATGGAGCACCTCAAGAAACTGGCAGTGTCCAACACAACTTAAGGGAACAAGAAACCCCTACCTTCACTTCCTGCCTTCCACACGACCCCAGGGCCTGTGGTACTCTAGAACACTATATTAGAGATGCTGAAATAAAAGAATGCTTTGAAAGTACATAAAATGTTGTCAGTTTTCTTAAAGATGCTGTTAGTGTAGAGGTACGTTTTGACACTTCTAGTGACTGTAAATCGTGAAAGTTTTTCTACAGAGTATTGGATGGTACTGCAGCTGCACTGACATTTGTTATTGAAATTTCTCTCGAGCAATAGAATAACCTAATGCCTGTCTATGTCCGTGATGTTTCACTTTTTTCTGAGATAAAAACAAGGATATCCTTGAATAAAGTAGTAGTTGTGGAAACCGTTATCTGTGGATATGTAGTCAGCTGTTGAGACCACTACTCAAAACTTTCCCGTGTATTGTTTGAGACACAGGCAACCGTAAGCCGTTCGTCGATCTGCTTTTGTGTCGTCAGCTATGGACCATTAACAAGTGGCTGATTTGAGCAGAGTGACAACATTCTAAGCCTGCCAACCTTCGTTTCCTGACTCCCTGCTACATCGTCAAAGTGAACGAGGTTTTTGAAACCATGTACAGTCCATCGTTATCTAGCTCCTTCTCCAGGTACCGGCACAGACGACGTAGCGCATGCATTGTTTCACCACTGTGTGTGTAAATTATTCAGTAACATCTTTTTTATTGTCTGGCCTTGTTTTACGTCATCTGTGCCGGTAGTAGGAGCCGGTTATCTTCAGCAGGCTTTTGTAGCCAACTTTACTTGCGGTCCGTCAACCAGTGATGCATTTCTTTCTTGCTTTATAAAACTGCTGGCCAAACTGTAGAGCAGAGAGGAAAGTAGCATTGAAGCTAAACAGCTAGTGCTGATTTCTCTGTTGAAAAAGTACGCGGCTCAAATGTTTTATTTGTATTATTTATAGTATATTCGTTATATTTGTATGTACTTAAAAAAAGCTCGCCCTTTGTCTCACGGAAATGGCTCATGCAACTTTAGTAAAAACCAACTTGTATATTATTACCAACCCTGCAATCTGATAGGCTAGCGTACGTACCATCTATTCTGCGAGATAGTGCGTAGCGAAACGCCCTCGCTTGGAAGAAAACAATGTACTTAACGGTAAATATTGGTATAAAATGGACTGAATTACATGAGTTGGTTTCTACTAAAACACTTGGACAACTCGTACTCGTTTCGAACCTTTAGTCTAATTGTTTAATATATTGTAAGGCAATCAGAAGACGAGAATTGGTAAAATGATCAACAAAGGATATTTTATCGATTTCCTTATCGAGTTTTCAAATTCTCTGAACATGGAAGTAAGACACTGTGTTGTACTCACTAAGGAGAATTACTACACTGATCTTTGAAAGAAAGGTTACTTGAAAGTCGCTTCGGTGTACTCAAATTTTAT
Organism: Ricordea florida; assembly: GCA_949710005.1. Classification (NCBI taxonomy): domain Eukaryota; kingdom Metazoa; phylum Cnidaria; class Anthozoa; order Corallimorpharia; family Ricordeidae; genus Ricordea; species Ricordea florida. The sequence goes on from OX453284.1 coordinate 1,992,912, forward strand.
AACTCCTGAGCACTTAAGTGTTTTTCGAACTTTTATGGGTGATAAAATACACCAGGATAAGAAATCAAGAGAATAATAAATACAAAAGCAGTTAGTAACAAAGCCTAAAGTTTCAATTCGCAGATATAATCTTTGTTAACCTTAAACTTGTGATAACGTGAGAGACATTCTGTTATACCAAGAGAATATGATGTACAACATATTTTATTTCATTTTACGACTTCTGCAGTTTATGGACTGGCGAGGTGGAACCACGAAAAACAATGTTTGGCAGTTTTTTGCATAATTTTGTTTTGTAGTGTATCTATTGCCATTAAAAGGCATATGTGACAAGTGCTCGGCTTATTTTATTACTAAGATAAACAAGCACGTTTTTTTCTTTAGTTTCTGTTCAACTAACGTACAAGAAAGCGGGAGTCACTTACAAGAAAATTTCCAAATTAAACGAGTTTTAGGAGTAAAAGGATTCTGTGGTAATACTTCAGCAACTGGCTAAGCAGGTTTTCTCCTGGTGTGGCTTGCATCGATTTCTCTATTGCGTATTTGTCTTTCGCTGTTCTCTAAGGATGGCCTTTCAGCAATTCCCACGCGTCTCCCCAAACTATGGATCATCTTCCTGATGGAGCGTCTGAACTTGGAGAACTGCCAGTAATAAAGAAATGGGTTGATGCAGGAATTCAGGCATGCAAAAGAGATACACCATTGTAGCTCTCTGGAGATATCTGCTGATTTCATTTGGAGGACATTGAACGCGAAGGCCGGGACCACCATTAATGGTAACCAGGATACCACTGTTGTTGCCAACACCAGTCCCACCCCCTTGGTAGCTTTGTTTGTAGGGCGGGGCCCTGCCATTGAAGATGATGACTCTTTGATCCGGCGCGCTTGCTTTCTGGCTTCTCTATAAATGACGATGTAAAGCAACGGAACCAAGAGGAAGATCGTAGCCCGGTAGGCCAGAAAGATGTTAATAAAAATGAGAACTTCGGTGCTGATAAGGATCGGTGCGATCAAGGCCGATATCCAGGAAGCTGAGATAATCAGGTGCACATTTCTCTCAGTCATCCAGTATACATACTTGAATGGCAGATAGATGGACACGAAACGATCTGCAGTGACTGCTAGCAAACCATGGAGAGAAGAGCCATCATTACTCCTTGAGAAAGAGCTGTATGGAAAAAATCCAATCCGTTTGCGATAACCTTGTTGATCTCGATTATCACGGTAGTTTGGGTAACTGCACATGTTAGGAAATCGGCAACAGACAGACTCACCAAAAACCGTTCCGTAGCCTCCTTCACTGGTGTATAGAAAAAAAATGAAATGATGATGAGAAAGTTTGCACAACAACCAACAAGTACGGAAATGCTGTTGATTGTTGTTAAGAGAATGTTCTCCCACTGATCGGCCATGGCACTTTGCCTTTCACCCTATCTCTTTTTTCACCGATTGCGTGCCCGCAAATACTGTATATTGATTTCGATTACTTGATGTGTTCTATTTTGTTATGTCAAAGTTTGAATCTGCTGCTCTTTCCTTGAGGCCGAGTTGTGTTGGATGTTTCCGTTTATAATGACTAAACCGATTTACGCTTCTTGAAACGGTTTATGAAACAAAATGCGTTTCTTTCAAATGATGAAAGCATCTTGATAGTAAGGCCGTGACTCCGCTATTCATTGGTATTGGGTGCTAATTGGCTAGCAGCAATCCTACAAAGAATCGTGAACAAACTTTCTTATCTGAAATAAGTAGTTTTGTGAAAATACACCCCAAAAGTGAAAGATGGTTTCTGGGCAAAGCAATTTAGCTTTAATGCACTTTCTGCATTTTGGCTTATTTTTAATCCCTTTATAATATACATAAAGTGGTTTTATTATTCTTTTACATAGTTATCATAAAAATAGGCAATCCGGGGTTATTAGGCTGCCCGTAAACGTTTTAAATAAGCAAACAGTGGAGACATGTTTCTCTTTCAACATTAGTCCTTTTAACGTCGTTATGATCGTGTAAAACTAATATTGTTTGAAAAATTGCCGGCTAACTACGATGTTTTAATTTTTTTCTCAAAAATTTAGAGAAACGGAAAAAACATTTCGAAAATTGGAAGCTTCATATAACAACCAGAATTAAAAATTTTATATAAACTACGGACAATAGGGCTGATGACAAACAAATGCACTAAAAAAGTTCTCTTTATAAAAGTATACCAAATCATAGTTTGAATTGGTCTGTCACTGGTTAACGAAAAGAGTATATTTGTAGTTTGCCTTTTTAGGATTCCGTAATTTCATTCGTGCAATACTAACTGATTCAAGTCATTTGATGTAGTTATTTTAACCTTTAAAAGCAGTTTACCGAGACCGTTTCTGGGCAGGTGTCGTTTACAATAGTCTCACGGCATTTAAAGTGAAATCCATTTTCACAATTGTGCGGTAATTACTGAAGGCAGCTATGTAAATGCATTCAAGCAATTAAACGATCATTTAGAAGGAACCATGAACCTCTCTTTTCTTGAAACAAATTGTTTTGATGACGTTTTTTGATCACCATGATAGGAAACAATTCTCGTTAACCTCGACAGCTTTTAGGGGTTGTCTGTCACGTGATCATGACTCCATTGGCCTACACGATATAATAAAATAATAATGTTGATTATAGTAATAATAGTATTAATAATAATAATGATAATAACAATAATGATAATTTATGTATTTATATTGCGCTGTCTTCATGGACAAATTGTCGCTATACTAGTGTATTACAACAAGTTCGAAGACAATAAAATCATATACAAATACAGAAAATATCTAAATGATTGGCATACGAAATAAACTAAGATTCTTAAATTGAATAAATCTACAGTATGAGCAAACTAGCAATGATTAACATGGAAGATTTAAGAATTATAAAAAGCCTCCTAAAATAATAAAAATGATAGAGGATCGCCAGCGCACGTCTAGTTCAAGTACAATAATAATACAAGTACAATGATAATAATATTGTTAATTTATTGTATGGATACTAATGAAATACCAGGATTTTTCCTTTTACTAAAAACTGTTATCATCATCGCGCGCAGTGAAAATATTATTTTTATCTTTCAAGTGTGAGGATATTGGTGTCGCCATGGTTACTTACATGATTAGCCAATTTCAAGAGAGCTTCCCGCTCAGGCGCGCAGTCGGTTCTCTTCGACTTTCATTAAAAAAAATGGCTTCGAGATGCGAAGACGGTACGGTTACCGGTGACTTTCTCGATGAGCTGCCAAATTTTCACATGGCTATTTTTTCCGAGCTTCAAGAACATCCAGGAAGATTTGCCGAAGTTGTTTTATGTGGAAACTTCATCAGTATCTATAAAATAAACAGAATATTTTATGGCCGATTGGGGATACGAATTTTATCTTCGGAAGCTGAAAGTATCTCTGACTCGAAGATAAAATTCGTATCCCCGCGTGGCTATGTAATATCCCGTTATGTTATTATTAACAATACTCTACTCAGCTCTGCCTTTGATAAACAGAAGCAAATTTAACGGGGTTTTTTTTTCAAAAATATAATTATTATTGTATCATTATTAATAATAATTGAAGACGCAAGGCTGGTGAGGCGGCAGAGTCTGATAGAGCCACGAACGAGGAGCAGGCGAAAAACAAGATCAAAAGTGGGCAGAGATTATGTTCATGAGACACACTACGAAAACGAAGATCCTTACAGAATTCTGAATTTGGCACGTCTGTAATTTATTACGGAATGTTTTAACAGCAGCGCCCTATGGAGCCTGCAATGGATTTATAGAAGAGACAACATGCATATGGTGGTATATAATGAAGCAACTAGGTGAAAGTTTATTTGTACTGTTATTTGAATAAAACATGTAAATTCGAAAATAAAAATTTCCTTGCGGATAAAAAATTACAAATCAATGCCTTAATCAAAGCGTTACGCTACTCCTCCTAGCGATTAAGTGATAAGCTTAGGGACCTCAAAAGCCCTTGGCAACTGTAACAAAACCTCGCTTGAAAACCACTCAGTCAACAGCGTATATAGACCATCTGGGCAAAAAGTGTGCTGTAAAGGTAAAAAAAATTGAATTTAAACATTCTGGGACTTAGAGATCATGAAAAACATGGCTGGATTCACAATCGATAACCTGAATATCATTTTATACTCTAAATCTCACGAAACAAAGGAACATAGAAATTGGTGCTACATTTGAATAGAGTCAAAACTGCATGACCAAGAATCAACCAGTGGCCTTTACCCTTTTAAGTTGGATAAAAGTCTAGGAATATAACGACTAGATTTATCGTGTACGAACAATTTTGCCGTTTTCGATTAACACTATTGTTTCATAGTGGGGTATCTACTTTTCTGTAGTGCTCTGCACAAAGACTGTTACATGCAAAAAGATGTACAATATTATATTGCATTTCAAGACTTCTGCAGTTTGTGGATTTCTGTCGATGTGCAATAAAAGAAATCGTTCGTCCTTATTTCCATTTTCAGTGAAATAGCATAGAATAAGTAATCTCGTAAAAGACTGTGCAATAATAGACAATATTCGTATTCCCCGACGGTCCTGGGACGAGTAGTCCCTTGAGCATGAATGCGAGGCTAATACGTTAAAGAGACGTGCAGTGTTTGTGTTGGTATTTCTACGACTCTGCGTGAAAAATCAGAAAAATGCCCAAACATCACTGTTGTGCGTACAACTGTACCAACAGCGAGGCAAAGAAAAAAGACCCAGTCAGATATGCCGAAGTTTCAAATGTTTCTTTCCACTGTTTCCCATCAAATGACGAAAACAAACAGTACGCTCCTGGACCGTGTGCGAACTGAGGAAAGACGTCGAAGGTGGATCGCAGCATGCCGCCTTGAAAGTCTAAATGTCACAAGGCATACTCGCATATGCTCCCAACACTTTGAAGGAGGATTAGGGCCCACAAAGGCAAACCCTGTTCCTTCGATCTTTGATTTCCCTAAGCATCTTCAGCCGAAAGAAGTAAAACAGCGCCAGGATCCGGAGTCCAGACGCTTGAAGAATGCTTCGACACGTACAACAACCAGACTGCAGAAAGAAAGGAAATCAGGCCATGGCAAATCGAAGGTTAGAAAATCTCTCGATTTCGATATTTTAGAACCGCAAGAACATCATTTGGAATATGATAAAAGTATCATACGCGAGGAAATCGGTAATCAGGATTTGTTCCTTGTGGCACCAGAGTTACATCACAATGATACTTTGATCGGTGATCAGCATTTGCTGCTCGAAAAATCCTGTGCATGCATTCAACGTGAGCCCTACCAACATCAAAAACGACGACATGTACTCACAGTAGAAGTCAATAAAAAATCACCACCTAATTTGCTCCTTTGACAAAGTAGAAGTCTGGGTCGCAAATTGGAGCTATATATGTCCTAATTCAGTTTTAACGAGAATACATCTCGAACGGTTACACTGACCTACTCGAAACCAGCAGGTAGCGGTTGTTCAACAGCTGGTGCCCATCTCAAGCTAACACCTCCAGTTAGAGTGGTCAGTCAGGCGTGCTGCGAAGAGTGGAAAATTTATCACACTCGGCGGAAACCTCTTGGAAGGGGGATGTTAAATACACGCTTGGTCTTTTCTCAAAGTAGTCCATGTTTCCCTTCCGGTGGACTACCTTGAATTTCTCCATGCGGCATCTGTTCTTTCTGGTTGTAGCTTTGCTGCCTATTTACGCCGCCGTTAACGATCTGGGGGCCAAAAAAGGTATTTTGGTTTATGGTTTGCAGTCTGTTGTCAAGTGTTATTGTTTTAGAAGGCTTTGACTTTGAAATGTCTTACAACAACAGAGAACTCAGACGCCCAAAAGAAAAGTTTTGACCAAAAATTTAGTTGTGTGGCATTTGTATAGGTAATAGCATGGTTTGCAGTGATATTTGGTATAAATACCACGAGGGATATTTCAAAATTGTTGTACGTAATTTCAAGAGCCGTTAGGCGAGTGAAATTTGAGACAATTTTGAAATATCTCGAGTGGTATTTATGCCAAATATCACGTACAAATCATGCTATTATTTGTTTATACTACTACTCGCAAAAGGTTTGTAATTTTCACATGTAGGTATTTCAAATTAAGCAGAAATACCACTGCTCTTAGCCAATCAAATTACAGAAATTTCTCATGTAGTAGTATAAAATGCGGTAAAAAATTCAATCAATGAGACGCTGTGATATCAGTGATCCGAATGCCAAACCATGCGTGAACGAAAACAGCAAACTGGGCGTTTCACAACTAAGGCGAGAAAAAACGCTTGTCTTTTATTGAAATATCAGGTGTTTTAACACCCGATATTGCAATTGTGTTGCTACACTAGAAAACAAGAAACAAAACTAGAAATCAAGGAACAAAATGCAGAGCGAAACCTATACAACGTTTGTCTTGAACGTTCGTTATTTGATGTAAGCATAAAACGCACTCGGTTGGGAAATTGTCTCGATCTAAAATTTCTTTTAGGTGAACCTTTCAGTTAAAAAAAATACTTGGAAAAAACTGAAACGTAAAGCTAATTATATTCGGTTGTTGTCAAACTTTGTTAGTTTGGAGAATTCAAATGCGTTCCGTATAACACGATAGTTTTTTCTCAATTCTCTTTGGTCGTCTGCTTGACAATGTATTGATTTTGTCATGAGAACTTGCGTATTAACACTTGCTGTTGTGGGCGCGGGTTAATTTCTAGTATCAGTTTATGAACCCGACTTGATTTGTCTGGTAAAAAAGTTAGCACCACACAGAAGTAAATACGAATAGTATCGACCTCTATGAAGAAGTGATAAGTGCGGCTTCTTATCCATAAATCATGATCGCGGCACTGAGTTTGGACTCCAACACAAACCAATTGCAAATCGTCAATTTATCGTGAGATTTCAGAGTCGACCCACAATAAAATCACCTGGTATCTTAGAGCAGGTCCTCATTTTCACAAATGGGAATCCGCCAAGACACAATTGTCTTGAAAAGGGTGTTAAAATATTTATATAATTACTCATAACCCACAGGTAACTTATATGAGTAGTCGACAAGTACCGTCAACTCTCTCTTAAGGGACCTCCCACAGTACAGGAAAGAATGACGCTTAAATTAAGGGAGTGATGGTAAAAAGAGAGTTGACTGTGCTAGTCCTATTTCAAGTAAAACACTTTGCTTACAAAGCCTCGTCTGTTCGTCGAGCAGCCGCTAGCTGAGATAAACAAGAGGGACTGGGGAAGGAAAGGAGGCTTTGTATAACATAACATATAACATAATAACATATAACATAATAACATATAACATAATAACATATAACATATAACATAATAACATATAACATATAACATATAACATATAACATATAACATAATAACATATAACATATAACATATAACATATAACATATGGACCCAAACCAGAGATATACCTGATGTATCTGTGGCCAGGTCTCTCTGAAGGAAGGATAACTTCGGAGTGTTTCAAACTGCTATGTGATAAGTATCCACTTTCTGACCAAACGACAAGGCCAATCACAGATATCATTTAGGTCTACCTGATAAGGTCTATGTTATCTAATGACTACCGGGGAGGAGAAGAAAAGAACTCCAGTCTTTTATTTCAGGCCTATCTCCAGTTCTCCTTCTTCATCCTTCTTACCACAGGACGTCTAAAGAAGTCGTTTTCTATGGAAAGCCTCACTTGAGCCTTTAAAACTGACTCGTGCCTGGTCAACTCTGTGTGTCTATAAATATTTACAACGGAAACGTAGGAAGTTGTCACACCAGTCTCTACTCAAATCTTGATATACTCAATTAAAAGCCCACTGATTTTTTGGAGGGCTATTTCGGTCAAAAAAAATGACCATGAAATAACAAGCAGTGCTTGTTTGCTTTTTTTTTTCTTTTCTATAGGGCGTTATCACCGCAAGAAACTGACAAAAAAATCGGATCTGCTAGGCAGGAGAACTTGGAATGTGCTGTCCAATCAACACATGGTAGGGCAAAAACGCCAAGAGAAGCCAAACAAGTTCGATCACACTCTTAAACATTTGTTGCTGAAAGGTAAACACGCTCTAAAGAACAGAAGGTCACATGTAAAGCATAACATTTCACGCAAACCCGACAATAGGGCCTTATTTCAATACTTGGTTACAAGAAAGGTGCACGGTTTGCCTCATGACAACAGGAATAACGTTACTGGCGAAAAGAATAACGTGCGCTTTAAGCACGGCAAAGTGAAATTTTTAGAAGTGTCTGATTTTGATGAGGTATTCAATGAAGAAGATGCAAAGGAGAAGAAAAAAGGTAATTACAGTATTTTATATGACGTCAAAGGATCTGACGATGACCTAGATTCTGAGGAGCCAATCACAGAAGACTCAGATGAACATGAAAGCGAGGGTAATGCTGAGTCACGTCATTTGAAAAAGACAAAGTCGAAGTCGTACGACGAGGATGAGAGCCCTGAGACGAAAGATGATGACGTCGATGGAGCTAATGACGACGATGAAAGAGGCCAGAGACGTGAACATAAACAACACCACACACCTCAAACGGCCACGCCTTCCGATGATGAAGAAGACGAAGATTTGTCGGAGGAGGATGAAGGTGACGAAAAACAGAATCACGAAGCCAACGAAGACGAAGACGAAGACCTCCATATTCCAAAGAAACCCATGCAAAAGAACCACGAAAGTCTCACATCGCACTTCTCTGATCAAATCCTTCCGGGTTTGATGTTTCATAACCCACGTCCTACGAGCAGGCGAAAGATAAACTCTAAACTTTTAGCGATGTTAGAACAATTTCAAGCTCTAAAGCAGGAGACAGCAATAAACAGAGCTGCAGAAGTCGCAAAATTCGAGCAGTTACAACGAGAAATGTATCAACAGCAACAACTTCGATACGCAAATACCGCAGACCAAAATGTGGGCACACCGGCTGCGTACTATATTCAAAGGCCTACACCTGGCATCCCCGTTAATGTGCCTCTTATTGTGAGCCCCACTATTGGAATCGCCAGGCCCGTGTACATGTATGCTCCCACATCCAGATCGCGGGCTCAACCTGGTGACCCAGGGTTCAATATTAACGTGGACGGTTTAAATGGCGTCTTCACGAAGACCCCTGGAATGGTTCTTCAGTTTCAGTCCCCCGACAGTGAAGTCACAATTGTTAAGAAGAAGAACGAAGTTCTACCAGTTCATATGACAAAGGGGATAAAGAGTAGCAATACATAGCCCGGCAAGCCCACTGCCCTTCTTGGGAGTGGCACAAGCGAAGTTCAGCAAACAAGTTTGATTATTCGTCAAACATCAACTTCATTTACCAATCAGAAGACAATCTGAAATGGGTAGGTAAAGGTGAAAAGACAAATACTGGATGAAGGAGACGGGTGGGTGGAGGAAGAATGAGCTGATTTTCTTCCTCCAGGTCTGTATTCCTTGCATCTTAATAGCACACTTCACTTCTTAGTGAAAAATGATCGGCTTAAATAGCTTCGTCAATGGTCATTACCAGCTGTAAGTAAATATCACTTCAGGAGCCATTATCAGGAGTGTTCATCTTCCCTTTACAAACCTTCACCTTAGCAAAGTAGGAAACGGCTGCTATTTGTAACTCATGATCTGTGCAATAAAGCAAAGGAACTATCACACACACACCCATACACGCACACACACACACACACACCAATCAAACTGCGCCATATAGCATCCTTATTAAGATTGCTATTATCCTTATTATTATCATTATTATTATTAATTTTACTATTATTATTATTATTTTTTTTTTTTTTTGGGGGGGGGGGGGAGTTAGTTTCAGAGAAGGTATTCGAGTTTCCTTAAAGTTTTCTTGTCTGGAAGGACGTTTCGAGGAAAATATGAGTTTCAAAAAAGCCCCTTTTTGCCACTGTGCCTAGGAACGCCATTCAACACACAAGAATGCTCCCATTGCAAATACTGAGCTTCTGGTAAGCTACGTCTCACGGGCCTGCCTTCCTTCAGGTGATATATATGGTCCTAACATCTGGGTCAGTTCTATGCCAGTCATAAAAACTGAACCAAGATAAATATAAATCTCTTTTAGCAATAAGTGCGTTATTTTGCGGTCGCTAATTTGTCGAGAGTTAAAGAATATGGAAATATAGACCACGGCTTTTTCGGTTGAAAGTAAGCTAAATAGGAAGCTATCATCAGAAAATTTGTAGGTAGAGATGAGGTGTTAATTTACAAAACGTGAAGCTCTTCGCCCGTGGTGCCACGTGACGTCTACCGAACAATCCAAAATAACCACCAAAAAATGCCACCTTTTAACCATCAAAAGAACGATTAAGAACTGCCCCTTTTGAACCGTTCTACCGAAACCGCCCATCCTAACGAACTAAAAACAACAACCAAAACTACCGCTTATTAAATCATTAGAAATAAACAGAAACTGCCTCTTGTAAACCATCAAAAATAATCCCAAAATACTGACCCTAAATAACTACAAAGCTTAGTCTTCTAATAAAAACAGCCACTTTTAACCATCCAAATCACACACTAAAACTTCTCAGTTTAAAATCTCCTGCATTTCAAATTTTTTTTCCATTCAAAGTAACCCTCAAAGCGACCCTTGTTAGCCATTTAAAATATACCAAAATGCTTCTTAACCATCCAAAATAACCACTTAAAGCTACTCTTTTAACCCTTTCAAATAACATCGAAACGAGAAATTTCAGCCACGAAATTTTCAGCCACCCAAAACAAGCAATTTTAACTCCTATTTTATAATCCATTCCTCCAAAATAACAACTTAAAACTGGTACTGCTACTCGGTGTAGTATAAAAGTAATAACAACGGTAGTCGCAGAAGCTGAAATTTTCAGTGTGTTGGTGGTTGTGGCAGTAGCAGTTGATTGGTCAATTGAGAAGCAAGGTGAGATTCTGTAACCAATCAGGATTCACATATCGCGTGACCAAAGCAATAGCGCTATTACTTTCAAAAGTCATTTGAAACTCGCTCTTTTGAGTATCTAGTTGCAATCTACTAAAGCGAATGAGACCAAAGACGCCCCTTACAAGTTTAATAAAACCCAAAATACATGCGACAAGCAAGACTGCAAGCGCTCCCAGGGGTCTGGACGTTGCTCCTTGTACCAGATCCCATGGTTCCAATGGAGGCGTGCAGTTGCATTCATTTCGAGATAACCTGTTAAGACATAAATGTAAGCAAAGTTCAGGTTGAGTTTTAAAACATGGTTTGCGATGAAATAAGAAAATAAAACACAGAACGGACTATGCAGAGACCGCCGTTAGGTAATCCCCCTTATAAACCTCAAAAAAAACCTGGGTAGTAATTCGCCTTATTAAATGGCAAGGTAGTCTTGAGAAAATCCCCAGCGTTCTGATTGGTTCCTCTTTGGTCGAGATTTTGTCATACGGACCGTTTCCAAGGAAATTGTCAAAGGCTATGTATTTTTTGTTTACAAAAGCCAGCAAATTTATAATCTGCAAGTAAAATAGGCATGACCTGACTGCCATATAATAACTTACTTACTAACCCAGCTTACTTGGGCCAGACTGGAGAGTATCGGCCCTTGGTAGTTTTTGGACGGACCTGGTTGTGCTCGGTCTGTGCTGCCACGACCTTAGGCCAGTATTCCCCAGTAGGGCCATGGCGTTTGGTTTGTAAGAGTAAAGTACTGGGTTCCATTCATTCACTTGAATTTTAAAAAGGTTTGAGGAAGTTGGTCATGGATAATTTTTTATCCGTGTACGCATGAAATCAGTGAATAAATCATAAGAATGTAGACGGTCCGTCTAGAAAGCTGTTTGCTCACAATGACATCGTGTCTCGTACGCAGGGTCCTCCGTTTTGTGCGATCAACCACTGACAACGAAGAGAAGGGGCGCTATGTACGAGATTGAATGACATCCCTCAATACCATTAATACATTTGTTCGTGCTATATATAATGTTTATACCAATGCCGTAAATAATGAGTTATTAAGTCCTCCGAAACGGCGCTAAGTTGTTAGACTGTTATTCGTCTAATGTGTACTTGACTTGTTACCGACTGACGAAGGTCATGGGTTCGACTCCTATTGGCCATTAAACAAGTAACTTATGGAAGCAAGGCCATAAAACCTGTTTATGGTTTCACTCTCACAAGACTTCCAGGCCTATGGCTCAGTGGTAGAGCGTCTGAACTAGTACTCGGAAGGTCATAGGTTCGACTCTTCTTGGGAGAAATCGGATTTTCTTTTTCGGAGCTTGCCTGTGACACACTAAAAACCTATCCTTTACATATTGACCAGACACAACATCGAACATCTTCGTTATTTCACAAATAGAATCACAGTTAAGGCTTTGAGAAATTCCTGAGGACGGCCTCCCTGGTTGGTTTCCTTTCATTCTTCCGGTTTAGTGATTACGCCACTGCATCATGAACCGAAGATGCCAAGGAAAACAGAACGTTCGATCATGATTTAAGCTGACGCCTCGCTGTAAAATGAACTTTACTCACGCGCTTGCGCACCATGCCTGCCCTTGTTTTCAAGATGACAGGCTCATTTCGTTTCAGTGGATGCACGCCCTTATCCGTAACAACCTCTAGGTCGGGAGATATGGGACCGCTAATAACCAATGTTATGACCACGCCGTTCCTCCTGAAGGCGAATTCCATCGATGTGTCCAAGTAATGAATCCCCAACGTAAGTTTCCTTGCTCTGGGGGGGAGGGTGGAGTTGAAGGTAAGACTCTCCGGTCTCAGACGAAATCCTCCATAGCCATAGAGAACAGTTTGGAGGAATCCTCCTGCACCGGTGATGAAGTTCACGGCACCCCAACCATAACGTCGCTCAGACCACACCTGTGAAGTCGAAGAAGGTAAACATCATACATCTGAACAAATAAAGCAAGAGTGTCACAAGATAGCACAGCACCAGCATTACCCGCCGAAAAACGCATTTCAAATTCATTCCATTCCCTTAAGCTTTACTCTTTCAACTTATTAAAACGTGCCTAATAATTACAGAAGACAGACAGACACCTATATTATATTACAAGGCTCAGTGTAGTCCTTTCAGTTGCTAAACAAGCAATTTGCTACCAATAGGAGCACCGAGCGCCAAGTAAGATAGATATATTCTTATATACTATAAAAACAATTTACAATCAAAGCATCATAGCAAGATCTTGACCGAACCAGCTTGGTCAATAAAAGAATTATTATATAGCTATTTTGTCTTGTTTTGTTTCGAAAGACAAAGCGGGAAATCCCAATCGGGCAAGATAGGCTGCTCGGGTAGCCAATTAGAACTCAGGATTCGCCTCATTTTGCCCACTCGCAGAACCAGCCGTAAAATACACAGTTTTTACGTTTTAAGTGTTACTAGTAGTGTTAGTGTTAGCACATCATACTGTAGATACTGGGACTTGCGAACACAAAATATAACTTCTCTTTACCTTAAATGGTCCCCGAATGTTATCGTAGTTCTTTAGAAAGGCTGCGTTTCCTCGCTCAATTGCTCCTACCTCCAGCCAGCCCACAGCGAACATAGCGTTGGTCATCGCGGGACCGTTTGGGTCTGACAGCCTTTCATAGTACATCAAGTCGTTATGACGAACCTGGGAAAACAGATTGAAACAGGTATGAAGTGCATACAGAACAAAGCACGTCAATTCTCCTCGGTTTGGGTTTTGACCTTTTCACTCCAAGCAGATATCAATATCCAACTTCTCCCTCTAAAAACAGTACATTTTAAAGCAAAACGATGATGAACATAGAGAGACCATCAACGCAAACATATAAAATTGATACAATATTAAAATCCCTAAACGAACGTATTCAATCAGCCCATTAACTACTGTTGAATAAGGGACCGTTCATTTTTTACGAGGGATGGGTAGGTGGGGGGTTGGTGGGATATGGGGGGTCATGCGAAATGCGCAATGCAATAGCCAATCGGAAACACTCATTTTGGGACATGAACTAATTATTTCATGCTACTGAAACCGGAAATGCATGTAATCTAGCTAGGATCCGGTTGATGGATACTGTACTTATGTTATGTTATGTTACATATATATTTTACTTATGTTATGTTATGTTACATATATATTTTACTTATGTTATGTTATGTTTATACATATATATTTTACTTATGTTATGTTATGTTACATATATATTTTACTTATGTTATGTTATGTTTATACATATATATTTTACTTATGTTATGTTATGTTTATACATATATATTTTACTTATGTTATGTTATGTTATGTTACATATATATTTTACTTATGTTATGTTATGTTTATACATATATATTTTACTTATGTTATGTTATGTTTATACATATATATTTTACTTATGTTATGTTATGTTACATATATATTTTACTTATGTTTTGATTTGACGATTTGGTCTCAGGTTATTTAAATGCCCTTGAATTGGGAGTCTTAAAGAAAGACCGAAAAAAGCTTTTAAAAGATCACTAAAAGAAATGCTACTTGATATCCTTGTAACTGAAGACTCCTATTATATTGATGTGGATGCGATCATCGTGAAAATGAAGAAGTAATTCTCTTTTCTGTTATTTTCATTTCATTTTATTTTTAAAATTTCACTTTAATTGTCCTTGAACTTAAGTTGAATAGTATTTATTTAATGTCAAATATATATACTTATATCACATCCAATTTCTTTCTTTTCTGGTATTTGTCTAGTTTGTATGTAAATTATGTAGCCTGGCCTGCCTCGAATAGCCTTGCTAACTGCAGGCTAGTCCCAATGTATCTTTTGTTATATATTTAAATAAAGTTGTTGTTGTTGTTGTTAAAAATTAGGATTTGTCGAAAAAGCAGTTAAAAATAGGATGTACAAAAATGGTTTGTGAAAGATGCCTTAAAACAGATTTTATCTATTACCAAAATTCTCAATACTGTAAGAAAGAGATTTAGATACTCACATATCTGGGAGTGTCAAACATTAATGGAAATCCAGTAAGTATAACATCAGCTTGTTTAACAATAACATTGGTTTTGTAGCCGTCGTATTCCGGGTGGAATTGCGTGACATTGTCAAACGGAATATACATCTTTTTCGCAATTCTTGCCCACTTTTTGGGAACTATCCTGCCAAGAACATCAGCGGCTTCTTTCGCGAACTCCAGATTAATCTTCGCCACCACATTTGTATACATCGAATTATTTACTGGATAGTGATACTCATCCGGTGGCATGACGTTATTGATGACGTATTGATCGTTCTCTGCATCGTACTCAACTCTGCTAGCCCAATACTCCGCGGTTTGGTATGCAAGTGGGTACCCAACCTCTCGCAGCCAATGGAAATCCTTAGTGGCCAGCCAGTAAAGTTTAGCCGCGAACGCAATATCGCCTGTGATATGATTCTGATGTTTGCCGTATTTTTCTCCAGGAGACGTTTCGAGGCCCGTGTAGGAACTCTCCCAGGGAAACATGGCACCTGCGTAGAAAGATATAACTATTCTAAATATAGTTCAAAGTTGTTGTTTTTAAAAATGTCACTGGCAAACTCGGAAAAAAATCTGTTCCCCTGAGTCTCCTATGGCTCAGACTTAAATAATGCCTATTAGAAAAAATCTACCAGTATACTAATGTAAATGCCGCAATCTGATTGGCTGAGCTATTGCACACTATCAGCCATTAAAGTGCAGTACTTAGTTAAAGATGGCGACGTCTTCGCGCTTTTTTTCGCAGGAAGATTTAGTATTTTTGTATTTTTGTTAACGACACATGATTCGTTTTTATGATTTTTACTAAAATAATTGGCTTATCCGCTCTCGATTTCAATGAGGTGATAATTGATTCAGCCAATAGAAATCTCGAGCTCATAATCATCATTCTTCATTGGCCTATCCCGAAGTGGACGACGAAGGAGCTAACGTCCTCTTTGCTCGGCGCGCTTCATAAAAGGTGATGTACGTAGGAGTTGGATGCTGTAGAAATTCCGTCCTTGACCGACTGTCTTCCAGTTGTTTCGGTCTGATGCATCAGCTCCCGAGGTGATTGTTGGGAAATCAAACGCAACGACATCCCGTTTAAATACGTCCTTAAAGAGCAGCTTTGGCCTCACTCGCGGTCTAGGAGCTTCTGCTAATTCAACATACATTGTCTGTTTGGGTAGCCAGTCTGCGTCCATGCGGAATACTTGGCCAGCCCAGCGAAGACAGCAGACATTTAAGATGGTATACATATCCAGACTGCCGGTCAGCACCAGCACGACTGTGTTTGGTATCCGGTCCTTCCATGACAGGCCTGGAATTGAGCGACGACATCTGAAGTGGAAGGCGTTCAAACGGTGTTCTTGTGGTCCAGGTCTCGCTGCCATGGAAACGAACACTGAGGACACAGGCGTCGTAGACTTTGAACTTAACTTTTAGCTCATAATCATAATACAATAAAATCACAGACAATTATTTCTCCTAAATAGTGGTAGTCCATGATAGTTTTCCCAATTCTCATGATCTGCTTGGTTGACGATTTAATGATATTGTCAAGAGACGTTGCATGGCGATCAATTCGTACAGTATCAATAATACATATGAAAAAATTACCCAATTCTTATTGGCTAAGAGCAGTGCAGTTTTTAACACCGCGAAGCGGCGAGTGGTATTTGGGGAATTTTGAAATATTACGAGCCGGTGTTATTGCCAAATACCACGTACAGGTCATTCTATTATTTGTTTATAATAGAAGCCGAGAAATTTTCGCTTCGTATCTGACAATGTTGTCGTTGAGTTGAGGCCGTTGCTTTCTATCCACGACTTCCAAACATTCATGCACGTCTTAATAGTTTTGACTGTATTTTCATTTACTGCTTTTTCGGCGAGCTTTTGTATTTCATCCCCGGAAATTTCCGGGAATCTCCGTCATTTTCAGTTGAAAACAAAAGTAAAAAGGTAATGGTGTTCAGTGTTGTCATGGTAACGTTGTTATACCATCCAATTTTGCTGTCATACCACTATTACGCGGAAATAGTGATACTATCATCTAATCAAATCTCCGAAATTTCTCGGCTTATATTATAAAAAGTAACAACAACAACAACAACTTTATTTTTACTCTAATAAATTACAAGAAAGAGAATATATATAGTATAAATAAAAAATAAAAGTGTAACACCAGTGCAAAAAGTGTAAATGATGATGATGCAAATTACAAATCAAAATTCTGGAATCTGATCGGTTTAAAAACAATTTCAAAGGTTATAAGCCAATCATATCATGTATAATGATGACGAAATTTTGAGCGGAAAGATTGAAAAAGTTTTGATCTCGAGTAAGCAAAAATGGCTCCCATTTTTAATTTACAGAGGCTTGCTCCATCTAATTTTTTCATGCATTATTAATATTGAGTCAGCTTTTTGAAAGTGCCACTTGAACAAATAAATCACAAATTAAATTTGTAAACCGTATGATGACGATTACAAACAGGATTAGAAACCACCTATGGCCATACCTTTGTAGCCGTACTTTTTAGCAATCCTGCGGGCTGCCGGGAGGCGGTCTTTTCTGTATTGCAAAGAGCTTCGCGCCAAGTCAGGATGAAGTAGAACAAGGGGTGGGTACATCCAAATATCCTGATCCCAGAATGTGTGACCCATGTATTCCTCTCCGCCCGGTAGACCCCCGGGACTTAACCCGAAAGGCCAGTCATCCCGCGTGGAACTTAGAATGCAATACAAACTACCGTACACCGCCTGTGCCATTTCCAGGTCCCCCACAATGTCAATCCGGCCGCGATCCCAAAGCTCCTTCCAAGCAGTCTTGTGTTCAGTTAGTAGCTGTTCTTTGACTCTGTTGTAAACGAAGATATAACATGCTAGGATTATCCTCTGAATATACTCAAGATGGCTGCATATTGGCCAAGTTCTTTTCTTTGTCCTTATTTTTTTACTTCTCGATACATTAATACGCAAACAATAACGAACGAGGCCAATACCCAGCCTTATTGAATATGTGAGTTTACATGCACGTAAAAATAAAGGAACCTACAGCATTGCCTCGTCCCACTCATACTGAGCTTCAGAAAGCGGGTTAAACTTGGTGTCCAGATTTGTAGCAATAGAAGTTATGTAGTACCAAGTTTGTTCCTCTGTAGAGTTCGTAATGGTCAAGGGAGTTTCAGTATTAGGATAAGTCCAAACAATGGCCACATTTGGTCGCACACTTCCTTCCTCCTCCGTCAAGTTTACCTAAATCATGAAACAAGACAGCGCATTGTTATTGAGGCATGTCGAGCGATGACAAAACTGGGTCATAGTTTCATTCAAATGGCCCTTTCGCTCATATCATGCCTCTTGCAACATAAGAGATGGCACTGACAGTTATTGTGAGCGCAAATGTCTAAAACTCTCCTGGGCCACAGTTTACTGCATCAAAATCCCAGAGATTAAGTACAACGAAAATGAAGTTCAACGAGGAGGCATTACCTGATTCAAGGGCTATTGTTTAACGTGAAACCGTACCCGTTTGTCCAGGCGTTGAAACGTGAGATTCCCCGTTCGATCCCGCGTTAATTCGTGGGATACTGCGTCATATAACGCACTAGAATTGGAGATGCTCCGTGATAACTAAACATTATGCGTTCTGTTTCATTTTATGGAACGTCGTTCCGTTGACATTCTTGGATCAAAGTCCTTGACGGTGTTAAGCCGTTTCGTACTTGAGTGCGAGCTTCGTAGGACAACGCATTTTCTTTTTCTTTGAAAATCTGAGGACGTCATCAACGCTCAACGGATATCCTGGAATAGGAAAACGCTCTGACCATTTTTGGACAAAAAGCGTTTTACAGCAGGAAAACGAACCGTTCGCTTTCAAGCCGTAATTCGTATGAATAATTAATGATGTCCATGCATTCTGCCCGATGTCTTGTAAGCTTCCCTTATTTCTAAGTATGTCAATTCTCTCTGTAATGATGTACTCGGACACTGCCGCATTCACTGTATGGATTTTTCAGGTCAGCTGCACAACTCAAAGTGATAAGCTCACTGAAAGATGACAGATCAGTGTTTGTAATTGTAGTCGCCGTGAGGGGAACAATAGATTTTCTTGTACTCTGAAAAACTTGACACCGATGAGTATTTTTGGTCCAAAACCAACCGGATACCGTTGAGAGAACAATAGATCACGTGTGAACCCTGGTTGATACGGAGTTAGTTTTTGAAGAAACTTGTGTTGCGTCGGTTGGAAATTGAAAAAAAATACTTTATCAAACGTGCTGATAACTTAAGCTCTACCATCGTAAGATTTAAGAGGATCGACGGTTCGCGCCTTTGGTATATAAATTTTCGATCTGATGGTCAGATCGAAAACTTATGTGACTATATAGCCAGAGTGGAGACGTGAAGGAAATTGGAGACGTCTGCAAACATTCACAATCAGGTCTTATTTTGTCTCTGGTCACGTTAATTTCTATAGCTGGGTCGCGAACAATATAAACTTCGAATTCCCCCTCACTAAAGCACTAATAGTGCTCAATAGTTCGCCTAAGGAAGTGTTACTTACCAAACCAACTCCTGACAAAGCCTCTGGGCGGTGAGAATTTGCCATATAAAAATTTACATCCGCCGTCACGTAGCCCATGTTTGAATCAATCTTCATCTCAAATTCCCTGCCAGCTTTGTTGTTCGCCGTGATCTCTACGACCAGAAGGTTTTTTCTGGTTCTGTGCGCATAGATCCTCTCTTCCACGAATAGGTTGTCTGTCTTGAACCAATTGTAAAACACTCCTTCGCTCACATCCAACGCGTACGAGCTTTTTCCCTCGACTCCCTTTACTTTGAAGCTGATAGAAGCGGTCGATGGGACTCTTGCACGGTGCGTGTGTTGGTAAAAGAAAATCGGGTACACAGGGTTCTTCTTCGAATACGCTCTGCCGTTAAACACACCAGATATGTGAACAGTGTCGCTGTAGATTACAGTCCCAACGTAGCCGTTGCCCACTGAAGGCATGAAGGAACCATCTCGACTTTCGGTCAAAGAGGTTTTGCTGTGGTAAAGAGGTAGCTGGTCCGTGACAAACCGAGTTGGCGTGCCCAAGGAACGCACCATCGCTAGAACACTGACAAACACAACGGCTTGGAAGGCGCCGTCAACTGCAGTCATGATGGCTAAAAGGAAGAGGCCTAACCTAGTCCGTTTTGCAGAGAAATTCAGTCCCTGTGAACCTAGTAAACTACAAACAGTTTACCCGTCTAGGAAAACCCTCCACACGCCATCAGTTGCAGAAGGGAATAACCTCCCCTTTAGAGGTATCTGCTGAGAATTAACAGATGTCAGAAGCACAAAGGGCCCGTACATCAGTATGTCTGGGATGCGTGCCCACCGGAATCGGATACAAGATCACGGGATATCAGATTATATATTTGTCACATTTACGCGATATTTCGTGAGATGATGTGCGTTATTTTGATATGGTAGTAGTAAAGTAAAACGCATTCGGGGAAGACAATGTGTCAACGCTTCTTGTGTACTACATGCATATACATATATATGTATGAGCAGAAGCAGTTGGAGATGCCTAAAGCAAGCAGTCTCTTATTTATCTTACATCCACTCGGAGGATCTGCGGCAAAATAAACTACAAAACAGACGATGAATGCCTCAAACCAAAGAGTCTTTTTGTTCATGTGGTTTTGAGCGCGAGGTCTCACAAATCTTTCTGCCTGAGGCAGTATGAACTGGCTGAAGTGAGTATAAGAAAGCCTTCTGAGTATTTTGTATAATCTAATGCTCATGCAAAAGAAAATGACAGTAAAAACGTATCTGATTTGGCCAGAAAATCCGTGTAATCATTGCAGAGTCTCAGTGCAATCAGATTTTGCAGGAAGCGATCCATGCATCCCATTTAAAGTGGAACAATCTTTATTTGACCATAGAAACCTCTTACTGAACCATCGGAAGGGCAAGGCCTCGAATGCTTTGAGTAACAGCAAATTTTGGTCATCAAACTGTTTTAACATCTGTACTAAAAGCTCCTAAATTTCTAGACTTTCTATATGGACCTGGTTACTAAAAATTGAGTAAACCGCAATATCCCCTTCTAATTAACCAGCTTTCTCAAGAATAATTTTGAATGTCATGGGAGAGGCCATTTTCTTCCATTTCAGTGGGAACTGTTAGATCATTCGAAAAATTCATACGAAACTACATCCGGGGCCGTAGTGGTTCCATGGCTATCGATGACGTCATTTCCCGCCTTGCCTGATTCAGTTTGTGTACAAAGCTGCTAATTGGACAAATATGTCCAAGGGGGAAAGGCGCAATGAGGTTATCCCTATGTGAAGTGGCAACCCAAAGGCCAGACCACAACACCGTGAACTGCGTCCCTTATACTGCTCTTTACGATCAGTGTGTGGATTCTTTATCGTCCCACTAAGTTATCATGAACAAGGGTCGTAAGACGGGACCTACGGTTTATCGCCACTGATCCGAGAAGACTAGAAAGTCTAACCATTAAAAGATGTCATTACAAAAGGCAGCACTTTCTCCTCAGTTATCTAAAGACCCTGAGTCTGAGTCCGGCCGTGGTTTTGAATCCACGGCTCCCACACGGTAGTCCGGTGCTCTACCAACTGAGATAACCAGTGGGCGGTCGTCATTTCCCGCCTTGAATGATTCAGTTTGGGTACAAAGCTGCCAAACGAATGTCTTAATGTGTTTTTGTCTATATAATAAGAAAATTACGCGTTAGCTTGAGGATATGAATTTTAAGTTCTCGTGGCAAGAATATCATCTCACTTGTTCTCACTTGTTCGCTGCGCTCACTCGTGAGATATTGTTCTTGCCACTCGAACATAAAATTCATATCTTCTCGCCACCGTGTAATATCTTCTATATATCAAACCAAGAAATCTATAGACATTCTGGGAACAAGGCCATTTTATAAAACCACTCTGAGCCATCAGTTTCATGTTGTGGTCATTCTTTCCGCAGACCTACTCATCATGGTCTTGCTTAAAGATATGCTCTCTATACATTCCCGCGTAGAATATATATAGAGGAAGATCATTTTTGAGCACTGATCATGAAATGACTACAGAGGAAATCTTTGGCGCAGCTCGCAGCTCACTTTGAAGTTTCTAATGGGCAAAAAAAGCAAAAAACAAAATAGGTTATCCGTCCGCTTTTATGGTAACGGTTCTTTTTGTGAAATCTTGATGGAAAACTGAAAGAAAGAAAACAAATCAGAGGATGGGATATTTTGGCTGCAGGAACAAACAACATACAACAGTGGATCGTTTGAATCATGCTTATTCTGTTGATGCTTACTTTACACCGCACACAGAAAAAAAGAGACATTAAAAAAGGACAATACCGCTTATGTAAGGGACAAGCCACCTAGAAAATTGCAAGAGAGCTAATCTAGATAGATGAAACTAGAGATATAGATCTATCGATTCCACGCTTTTGAAAAATAGTATTTCTGACAATGAAGCGAAGCGAAATACACAGAAATAGTTATTTTGCCGGCATGGACGAGAGGAATGGTGCTGTACGAGAGGAATTATGGGTACGAGTTTAAGATATGTACAATAGGCCGTTGCGATATCAGTCTAGGTCAGCATTCATTCAGCCTAACGTTTTAAACGTGAATTAAGCAAGCAAGCATTCTCGGGATTGAATGACTTGTTTTTGTGACTCAGTCCCCAGAGTTAGCGGCACCGCGGTGGATGGGGGTTAACGTTCCCTTTTCTCCATATAGTGGTTTTTGGTTTTCGTTTCTGGCAGTGTCGCATTAATTAAATATGAACAAGATTGCACAGAGAGACAGGTCAGCATCTTTACTAGCACTATATCGGATATTTAGGATGAAAGTTATTCTTACAGGGTCTGTGCTGACCTATAGGCCCTTGTTGTTAAGCGGTAGTGTAGGCAAAATAAGATATAAGCATGCACTGAGTAGCAACAGTATGTACACGTGATATGGTCTTTGATCACATGTTCCGGCACGTGTCCATTACCATCAAATCGAGGCAGGAGGGGTCGAGGACTGAGGGCATAGATGAAACCTGAAAAACAATTCTATCGATTGCAGGTAAATAAAACTAGATATAACCAGGCACTGAGTAACAACAGGATGCACACGTGAAATGGCCTATGATCACATGCTCCAGCACGTACTCCATCACCATCATGTCGCAAGCGCACTACCCCTTTTGTTCTGTCAACAGTGACAGGTTTGTTGTGGTCTAGATGTAGTGTTCCTTTATTGGTCGATAGCTCCAGTTTAGGAGATATCGGACCATCGGAGACTAGGGTAACAGTGATTTGATCCTCTGTTACAACAAATTTCATTGCGCTGCCCAAGTAGTGGACGCTGATCATTAATTTGGTAACATTAGGTGGTAGAGTAGGGTTAAAAATTAAACCCGCATCTGTGATTCGAAAACCTCCGTAGCCGTACACGACAGCCTGCAAAAATCCACCAGCTCCTGTTATGAAGTTGACAGCGCCCCAATTATCGCGTCTTTCTGTCCATACCTGTGCAGA
Organism: Ricordea florida; assembly: GCA_949710005.1. Taxonomy (NCBI): domain Eukaryota; kingdom Metazoa; phylum Cnidaria; class Anthozoa; order Corallimorpharia; family Ricordeidae; genus Ricordea; species Ricordea florida. The sequence continues at coordinate 2,016,448 of OX453284.1, forward strand.
GAGTTAAGTATTCTTGTTACTGTAAAAAGAACAAGGTCACTGCTTTTAATTTGTTAGTGAGAGTAATGATGATCATAACAATGACGATAATGATGACGATTTAAGAGATTCTCAAATAATTCAGATAATCTGCGTATTGCTACGATAGGTCATTGGATGGCTAAAACAATCGTGCAACAATTTCTCGAACCACTAATAGTGAATCTTAACTTTATCGTGACTGCGGTGCAACAGTTAAACGGCACTTGGTCCTGACGACGGGTATTTGCCCTGAGCTCTGACTGGCTCATTGAAATGTCTGCATCACTTCAATTGTCTAGACTAGTAAATTTGGTTTTGTTTTCACAACAGCCATTTGAAATGCGTTCTATGAATAAGGAAAACATTGTCCTCACCTTAAAAGGACCACGAATGTTCTGGTAGTTCTTTAGAAAAGGTTTTTCAGCCCTGTCTTTCTCGCCTAACTCCAACCAACCAATAGCGAACATTGAATGAGTCATAGCGGGACCATTGGGATCGGTGTTCTCCTCGTAAAGATTTAAGTCGTTATAACGAACCTGACGATTAAAAAAATGAGCAACTTTTATATAGACATTGTCGCACATTTGGTGGTCTTATCAATAACCAATATGGCTGCCATGATGTCACCTGACAGATAGGTAATACAATATTGAATCGTTCCAAGAATTTGCATGCAAGGTCTACAAGTAGCATAGTGTTCCTAACAAAGATGAGGTCACTTGTTCTAGTCCACCAATATGGCTGCCGTGACGTCACGTGACAGACAGTCACCTTTATTTCATCTCGAGTCTCAAAATTATTATTAATTAACTAATCATGAGCCTCATAATTATTATTAAACATATTAATTATGAACCTCTTAATAATCATTAATCATCTTATTATTATCCTCATAATTCAGGGTAGTTCTTTCAGATGCTTAACAAGCAAACTGCTACATCATCAAGAGAAAATACAGCTCGTGATGTAAGAGTGGGTGGTGAGACTTGACTTACCTGTTGGTCCATCTTATACATCAAAGGATAGCCGATAAGGATCGTATCAGCTTGTTTGACCTCTTTGTCGAGTGTATAGCCTTCATACTCTGGGTGATAATTCTTTTCACTATCAAAAGGTATGTAAATCTTCTCCGCGATAATTGTCCACTCTTTAGGAACTTCTCTGCCCAAAATATTAGCCGCTTCTTTAGCAAACTGGAGATTCATCTTTGCAACCACGTTCGTGTACACAGAGTTGTTAACCGGATAATGGTATTCATCTGGTGGCATCACGTGATTGATGACGTATCGATCTTTAGCTAAGTCGTATTCAACCCTGCTAGCCCAGTACTCCGCGGCTTCATACACTAGAGGGTATCCAGTCTCTCTGAGCCAGTGAACATCTTTCGTGGTCAACCAGAATTGTTTGGCCGCAAACGCAATGTCACCTGTTATATGGATTTGGTTTTTGCCGTACCTCTCCCCAGGGGACGTTTCTAGACCTGTGTAGGAGCTCTCCCACGGAAACATGGCACCTGAAGAGAACATTGAAGTCATGGGGCGTAAACAGGGGGAAATTAATTGTGCAGTGCAACATAGCTGGGAGCCCTATGGCCCATTTGGAGAAAATTCAGCCGGAAAAGAAAAATGATTGATTCCCAAATGGGAGACCAGATTCATATTACCCAAGTACCATATTTGGAAACTGCTTGCCCCAGTCTTTGAGCTTATTGGTACCGATTGGTTCATTTGGTTTCACTTGCTTTCCAAATATGGTACTAGCTGTGGCTGAAGACGTCCAAAGGCAGTTACACGTTTCAAGTCTTATGGGTTTTTGCTTAAATTGAATAACACTTGCGCACAGGTACTCCATCCGCGCGCCGAACAGGATTGACTGAGAAACAACAACAACAACAACACCAATAAGAATAAAACTAATGGTTCTTTTCTTGGAATACAAAGAACATTATGCCAAAATACCCAAACGGGAGCAGACAGTTTACAAAATATTCGTTACAGCGAATAGCAACGCCAAAATACAACAAAACAACTACTTAACTATATTAAATTACGCATCGCTTTATTACCTTTGTAACCATACTGTTTAGCAATCCTGCGGGCCGACGGGAGGCGGTCTTTTCTGTATTGCAAAGAGCTTCGCGCCAAGTCAGGATGAAGTAGAACAAGGGGTGGGTACATCCAAATATCCTGATCCCAGAATGTGTGACCCATGTATTCCTCTCCGCCCGGTAGACCCCCGGGACTTAACCCGAAAGGCCAGTCGTCCCGTGTGGAACTTAGAATGTAATACAAACTACCGTACACCGCCTGTGCCATTTCCAGGTCCCCCACAATGTCAATCCGGCCGCGATCCCAAAGCTCCTTCCAAGCAGTCTTGTGTTCAGTTAGTAGCTGTTCTTTGACTCTGGAAAGAGTTCAAGCGATGACTGTAAATTTTTTGGCTACGCAAGGGATTGTTTTGTCCTCTAAGTATCAATCTAACAAAGCCACGTTTCGGTCATGGAATCATCAATTACCAAGGAGTAAAGAGAATGGAAAAGCAATTCAGGAATTGAATTTTACACAAAAAAAAATATATAAAAAAAACCACTTCTTTCCATGCCCTTTAGACAGCGCTGCATTGTACACGAAAAAGAAAAGAACAACAGGTCCCAAAAAAAAGAGCCTTACTTGAGAAATGAATTCGTTATATACCTTTTCATTAAGGGAAGTAAGTCTGCTTTTAGCGGCGCATTTAGCGTATAAAGCCAAGACAAAAGTATTGTTTTCAGACTGCCAAACGTTTTAGACGTACATAGAAATAGTGGTTTGTCGCCAATAGCTAGGCTTAAAGGCACTGAAGAAAAACTGTGACCAACAAAATTTAAGGAGCACAGTGTCAACACAACAGGTAGACATGGGAGGGGAGGGAGGGGATTACAATGCGGCTACTATACCAAGGCCACCAAAATAAACTAATTTTCATACAAATTTTGAATATGTGAGTTTGACGCTTATCAACAGATTTGTGGCGAGTTTCTCTACCGACGTGTATGATTTTATTCAGTCCCGATATGTTTTGTACAGTTATAGAGCAAATTATTTAACAATTATTCGCCGAAAACGAAGTGATTCTCGGTGAATATTCACCGAGACGAAATCGAGGTGAACATTCAGCGAGAATCACTGAGCCTGAGGCGAATAAATGTTTTAGTATAAACACACAGATGATTATTTCAAAAAAGAAAAGAAAAGCATTGAACAACACGAAAAAATTTATTTCATCACAAGCGCGCGAACGACTGGCAGCCATTTGGTTCGTCGAGGTGATTATCGGCTGATAATCCGAGATAGCGAACCAATCAGAGCGCGCGATTTTGTATAATCACCTGAGTATTTATTCTAAATACATTTTAAGCGAAACATAAAACGCTTGTAGAGATTCTATTGTTTTAATACTCGATCGTGATTGGATAATTTGTGTGAAAATTTGTTTGGGTGGCCTTGGTTGGAGTAGTCGCACTGTAATAAATAAATAAATAAATAATACATAAGGGACGGACCATTAGAAAAGTGATGGGGGGGGGGGGGGTGGGGAAAAAACAAAAAAAATTCATGCAAGGCAAAATGCCAAAAAAAAAAATTCATGCAAAGAAGAAGGTAAAAAAAAAAAAAAAATTCATGCAGAAGGAAGATCCAATTGTGACTTTTTCACACGTAGTAAAAAAAATTCGTGCAGAGAGGTTCACCTGAAAAAAAAAAATTCCTGCAAAAGCAGTGAGCGAAAAAAAAAATTCGTGCAAGCTGAAAATTCCCCACCCCCCCATCACTTTTCTAATGGTCCGTCCCTAATGAGGAGGATACCCACAGCATGGCCTCGTCCCACTGATAAAGCGCCTCTACAAGCGGATTAAACTTGGTGTCCAGGCTTGTGGCTATAGAGGTTATGAAGTACCATGTTTGTTCCACGGTGGTATCTTTGATAGTAAGTGGACTGACACTATGAGGGTCTGTCCAAATGACAGCCAAATTTGCCCTCGCGCTTCCTGCCTCTTCTGTCTCATTAACCTGTGAGAGAGCCATCGGTATTTAGGCGTGAATGAACAACGGCGCTGAGTTCTTACACAGGTACGCAGGGGCGGAAAAAGGCTGACCACAAGAGCAACTCGTTCTCGACCAATTTCCCTACCCGCGCGACTCGCAGTTACCTTATTTTCCTTCCCGCGCGACTCGCAGTTACCTAATTTTCCTTCCCGCGCGACTCGCACTTACCTAATTTTCCTTCCTGTGCGGCCCGTCCTCGACCAATTTCATTCCCTGCGCAACTCGTGCTCGTATAAACTTCCTTCCCACGGGACTCACGCTCGTGCAATTTTCTTAATCGCCCGACTCGCACTCTTCTAATTGTCCTTCCCGCGCGCGACTCTCGCCCATCAAATTTCCCTAACTCTTGCTCATCCAACTTCCTAACCTGCAAGCAGGCTCGCCACCAGGGTGAGTAAGACGAACAAATAATTATGGGTTCTATGGATGGTACGCTACGTACCCGAGGTCGCGAAGTAGTTCATTATGATACCATTGTTTCATATAGGAACCGTGAAATTCTCATTAAAAGGTCAAACATAACAACAACAAGATCCGAAGGCTTCCCTTTGTAACAACAAAATCAAATGGAAAGGCTGTCTTTGTGTAAATTTTTGTCATTTACCTGGTTACTGTCAAAACCCATTAATCAAATCAAATATTGGTTTTTGAGATTGATCGGCTAGAAGTACAGTATGCGAGGGCAATATATAAGACATAGAATACCCGATGAGAACAGCCTTAAAAACTAGTACCTTGTACATGCATTCTACAATCCCCGGTTCCAGTTGTCATTCCAAGAATTACTTAGCGATCATTTCAGGGCCAACTTGGAAAAAAACAGGGATCATTTCGGGGCCGGGACCATTTCGATTACTGTACAGATCATTTGAAGGAACCAATGTTGAAACAGAATTAAGAAGAGGAAGTAGCGATTGCAGATAGTCCAAGACAGACCCGATTTGATGGGTGGCATAAAGGCGGCTGTGGTCCTGGGCTGGAGGGTGGGGATATGGAGTGGACGTAGCTAAGCGTTGTGCTCGTCAGCCAACCCGGCCGCCTCTGGAAACGACCTCCTCTTATCGCACTCCTCGCGCACAAATAGCCAGAAAGACCAAGAAAAGGTGGCTGTATTGGCACGCTAGCTCCACTAATTCTTGTTTAGGTTTTCGGGTGGGGAGAGACTGATTCGACACGTGAATTTTTTCCATGTTTCTTCCAAATAAAATCATGATCACCACAACTATTTCAGTGTGCCCTCCGTATCTGAAAGTGTATCAGTATGGTTTGAAAGCTTTTCAGAAATTCTCCAGACAGGGATTATCTCGAGTCGTATCTAGCATATAGGAAAACATGTATACCAAAAGGTATTCAGTATGCACGAACATGTTTCTTGGTAGCAGAGGTCCCATTCCTTTCCCGCGTCCGAAAAGCTGGTCAACGTTTGCATAACGCCGTCGCTAATTGACGCTGGAAGGGAATAGGACGTCAGCACGCTAGCTAATTTCTTACCATCCCCGTGGCAGCTAACGCTTCCGGTCTATCTGACCGAATATTTTCAAACTTGATATCAACGCTCTCTTCTCCTTGATGTGAACTTATAGCCAGCGAAAACTCTCGCTTGGCGCTGTTTTTCGCCGCAATTTCAACCACCAGCAAGTTCCTCCTCGAACGGTGAGCATAAATTCTCTCCTCTATGGTCAATTTCTCGGCTTGGAACCACTTGTAGAACACTCCCTCTTTTACGTCCAATGCGTAGGAGACTTTACCATGGACGCCTATCACAGTAAAGTCGATGGAAACAGTGGATGGAATTCGCGCGCGATGAGCGTGTTGGTAGAAGTAAACAGGGTATGGTTTCCTCTTCGGATACGCTTTACCGTTGTAAACTCCGGAGATGTGAACGCTGTCGCTGAAGACCACAGTTCCAATGTAACCGTTTGCCACTGAAGCCATAACGGTTCCATTTTT
>OX453284.1:2027500-2030000 GCA_949710005.1 Ricordea florida
TGTTGTCCTTCAGATCTTGTGTCTGTCGGACCAGAAGATGTAAGTTACACTGTACATTTTTGAAAGACATACAGATGTAAAAGCTTATGTGACCTGGACATAACATGACCTTGAAAAATGAATTATTAAATAATTGTTATATAGCTGGCTTTTTTCCCACTTCCGTGTGCCAATTCATTGGCTAGTTTGTGCTCACATGACATCTAACAATGAAACTGTTTACTGTCAAATGCCTGGAGCAGCTGGCAACATTGCGAAAACTATGACTTCAAGTGGAAAACAGTTCCACAAAATTTAGTTGTTTTCCACCGGTTTAACTCCTTTGTTTTGCTACGTAACAAATCACTTAATGCCTGGTCCATTGGGGAACAGTGAAACAAAATTCACTGTTCCCCTCAGGACCAGTCATTAGCCCTTTCACTCTTGAGTGACTATAGATTTTACTCTGGCTAACGCCAATTGTTTTTACTGGTCACAGGGACAAAGGGTAAGTATTGAATATATATAATTATGGTCAATAGTGGAGAAATGCACAATGTGAATCTTTCCTGCAAAGGTTCCAGATGGTACCTAATTTTATTTACAACATTTAAAACTTATCTGTTATAATATTATCTAGAAACTAAAGAATACATATTATATTTTGTTTCACCGTCACTTATGGGCCTTTTCATTTTTGTTCATTACCAATTTTGTTTCTGATAAATCACACTATAATACTCAGCTGAGCATGTGTTTTTTGATAGGTTGTGGTATGGGTGGATCCAGTTGATGGCACAAAGGAGTTTACAGAAGGTAAAAAAAAACATTTGTTCCTGTTTTCTTTCAACTGTTTTCTTGCATGGGTTGGGTGGGTGGGTGAGATCATATGTGGACTGATAGCGGCAGCCAGAGGCGCCTTTGTATGCTGACGTCCGATCTCACCCAATAAAAAAAAAAAAAAAGTGTAAAGCGCCTTTGAACATATTTATATGAAAAAGTGCACCATATAAATTCATTATCATTATCATTAACTGGATTATTGGTACACCACCCCTGAACAACCAACCAGATTGCATGTTTACCAATGGTTGGCCATTGAATGAATTGTTTTTGTCTTGTACCATAACTCGATCTTGACCAATGAGGTGAGAATTCATGCATTATTATATTAAGAGGCATATTCAACATTATATAGCAAAGTAGTTGGGCCAATATTCTCCAGTACGGTACTCTGTGTCAGTAAGAGGTAAATCTTACCCTGATATGCTGATTTGCTTTGCTAGAACTGACCAGGATATTATCCTTGATAGGACTTTATGAGCAAGCAACAGTTCTTATTGGTATCTCGATGAATGGCAAGCCTATAGCTGGGGTCATCCACCAACCCTTCTATGGTTTTGGAAAGGAGCCAGAGGGTGAACCAGGAAGGACAGTGTGGGGCATACGAGGCTTGGGAGCATTTGGTTTTACTTATGTTACCCCACCAGTAGGACGCCGCATTGTCACCACAACTCGTTCTCACTCAACCAAATCAGCAGTAGATGCAATTGAAGCAATGAAACCTGACAAAGTAATAAAGGCAGGTGGAGCAGGGTACAAAGTAATTCTACTACTTGAGGGCAATGCAGATGCATATGTGTTTGCTACTCCTGGCTGCAAACGCTGGGACACATGTGCATGTGAGGCAATTCTTGAGGCACTTGGTGGAACTCTTACTGACATCTGTGGTGAGCACATCACATATGATGAGAAAGCTGAAAGCTATATGAACAAAACTGGGGTGCTGGCAACCCTTAAGGACCATGAAGTTTACACTGCAATGATTCCAGAGGCAGTAAAGAGTACTATTGGAGGAAAGTGATAGGATATTCCCAAATATAGAATATTGTTGTGTTACCTGAATGATGCTGAATGATGCCTTAGTATTGAATGTCATTCTCACTCTTTGAGTGCGCATAGTAACTTTCAAAAAGAAATAAAAACAAACCTTTGGGTTGGTGTGTTTCTGTTCAATATAAACCTGGTGTTTTCTATACTGAGATGGAATCAGTAAAATTAACTGCCTGCCAATTCAGTCAAAAAGATACCTTTTAGTCAATCATTCTCCAACAGATTTAGCAGGAGAACACCAACAACCCTTTCCCAAGTACTGTTCCTTGTCACAGTGGGAAGGCTTCCATGTCCTAATGATCCTGGCAGCTATACCAGCTGAGACTTCGGTCTCTGACAGGTTCTACCATGCTGGACCAGACGAATACAGTACCTGGCCCTCCAGGTTGGGGGTTGGGCATGGGGCTAGCAGCCCCTCCCTGTAAAAAATTTTTTTGCGCTACAGAAATGGAAACTAGTACTGTTACAAATCAAAGCACTAGTGGAAGACCTATGTTCCACCTAGGAACGAAGAGGACTAAGAGAGATAGAGAGAGACACCAACAACCATGAGAGAATCATGTGGAATTATTTGACTTAAATGTTTATTTAATTCAAACTCAAGGTAAAGTTCCACTGTTTAACAGGG